>JAJOOH010000340.1:0-59940 GCA_029582605.1 Solanum gracilifrons | reverse complement strand
TATCATTAGTTACACAACGGTAAATCATAATCAACAAAATCAAGTTCTCAGCTTCTTTTAGCTAACATGCTTATCTTTCATAATACCATACCATTGGATTATGAAAGTTAGTGGTACAATACCAGATTTTGACAAGCAATTCATTTTGTTTCTCTTGTTGTTAATTTGAAGACGGTTAATTTGTATACCTAATATATTTAAATTTTTTATTTTGTTCTTTAATCTTATATTGTTAGACACAATCTATGGTGTCTTCTTTTGGACATGAAAGGAGATTTTTTAGAACAAAAAAAGACAACATGTTGTAACTAGAGCATAATCCTTGATGGACAAAATAAATCTCTCGAGTTTATTTGTCCTTTTAAAGTTGCACGATATAGTATAATTTTTATCCTTTCATCAAAAAAGAAAACCCAACTATAGTGCAATATGAATTGATGTTTAACTATTTTCAACATAAAATTTTAACTAATTAGTAAGTTGACTTTGGAGTAAAATGTTCTAATAAAAACTAACAAAATTTTAATCCCTATCCGTTAATAGCCTAATACATACACTAAAGCATTACTAGTAGAATGAGGTATAAGCAAACATCCTTAGTAGAGAAATAGCAACACAATATCTGAATATAGGACAAGCATATAGAGTAAAAATATTTGAGAACTTGGTAGAATGAAACTACACTCAATGTAATTAGAAAAAAAGGCACCCAATAAACAACAACATATTGATTATTATTGTCTAATGGAGATACAATTGAAGTAGCTAATAATTGTGTGATAACAATAGTTGATACATTGTTTGACGATATAAACCAGAACTTTAGTATAACACTATTGATGAAAGGAAGGGGCAATATTTTGAGTAAATTGTCAAGATTTCTTTTAATCTAGTCACTTAATGATATAGAAGATGTTATTTATATTACTCTTCTCGTTACATTTTTATTGTTAGCAAATTGAAACCTATTCAAAGAATCTATATTGAACACTTCTTTATTTATGTTAGAGTGTTGAAACCTCGAACACTCATTTATTTAATTCATAATCATGATGTCTGAATGAGCTTGGTTAGCTTTGTTCATCCTTTATAAAAGATATTCAATAGATATATCTTTAAGCATCTTATTTGGAAAAAAAACTCTATCGATTTGAACAATATTTGTTGATAAATTCAGGTGTGATTTCTATCTTTTTGTGTTGGGAAAGGCAAGACACTAACAAGAATACTAGACAGGATATATAGCAGCGGAATAATACCTAAATCTAAACTTTTCCTTTCAATTTGAACCAAGAGAAGACAAACCAAATTAAGCAGTATGAAGAATGGACAGCAAGTATATCAACCAAACTAAAACAACAAGATAAGAATAAGCCGATTACACAAGACACAACAATTTACGTGGAAAACCCTTTGATGTGAGAGAAAAAACCACAGGACCAAAAGCTCCACTATAAACACCAAGAGTTACAAAATTATTCTCAAAAATTGGCCACAAAAAAGGCGCCAAACAATGAGCAACAAAAAAACAAGATTGCACCAAAATTAAAGAATTAACGAGAGATTTCACCAAAAAATGAGCTACTGTTCACGCCCCAAAATCAGAAGCTACAGACTTCCAAACACGATCTCCACCGTTGATTTGAAAGAACCAGATGCCGCGAACTTCCAGTTCTTATTTGAGAACAATCCAACAGTTAACGAAGCGGCAAACTCTGTCTGAAGCGGACTGCCTAAGCAGAAAATTTCCAAAAGCAAAAACGAGATTTTTCTCTTTTTCAATCTCTGAAACGAATCTCTCTTGATTTTTCTCTCTTCTGTTTCTGAAAATAAGACCAAATAGGCCTTTTATTTATCCACATAGGAAGGGAAAAAAGATCCTAAACCCAACAGGATGTCCATTATAGAAATTGCACTCAAACGATGTTTTGGAAGAACCCTTGAGTACTCTTTTTTTTTTGTGCATACATACATCTAAAAATCCAATTCATTTTTATCCATAAAATATGGCACTTTAGATACAAAATGATGTTGAGCTTTAAGGGAAATTTTTTTTCTCAAACGTCGCCCATATCTAATCTCTTGTTTCTATTTTGCTTGTATAGTCTTTGTGGTATTTCTCTACTTTTTGATTTCTTCAGGATAATAATATGATGATCATGAAAATAATAAAGGAGTGTTCAACACTTAAAATGAAGGATAATATGGAACATTAGAGTGTTAGTAAATATCTGAAGTGATTGAAAGTTTGATTCACACTGATTAGTAGTTGTCATGATAAATACTCCTAAGTCTTAACTTTAATATATTTTTAATTCACTAACCTTCATATCTATTTCCTTTTTTCTTTCTAAATATAGATTATTTTTTATATGTGGAAGATACTAATGATATTATTAAATAAGATCAGAGTACAAGGAAGGTTTTGTATAATTATAAATGAAGAATAAAATAAATTATTGTGTAAATCATCTAATTACTTGCTCTGATAACGTAATTGAATACTTGGTGTGATTGGTAAAGTTTCTTCAACGTGATGAGGATGTTTGGGGATTGTGTGGTGAAAACAACCTCCTATAGAAATATAGGGTAAGACTTCATAAGACAGTTTGCATGTCTTTTTGTAAGGAATTCTATATTATTCTCCTGCCTAACAACATTCCCCTCACTACACCTCCGATTTCATCCTCGAGTCTCATTCCTTACTAAAAAACACTTTACAATCTTACCCAATGGCTGGTGTCATCAATTGAGCCTCGCAATTCTTTCTCATCGTTTACTCATTCCACACATATGGAATTCAATAGGAATTGGAACTTTTTTCTTTAAGCTCAATTCTAAGATTAAAATGAACATGTAAATTCTTAAATGTTTGTATGGCCTATCAATTATATGCGTGGTCGTCAACAAACCCTAGTATGTTTTCCTTTTATAAGAAGCATGAAATTAGTACAAGGGCTATATCATTAAGGAGCTAGATTAAAGGAAAACCTTCACATTTAACTCAAAATAACTCAAAATATTGTTCTTTCCCTTCATAAATAGTGTGATGCTAAGTTTCGGATTTTATAGTCAAACAATATATTAGTTATAGTGATCTGTGCAGTATATATTTGTCCCACAACTATATGATAATTGGTGGCAAATATGTCGCTACTATTTTGTTTTAAAATGTATAAAATTAATTAGAATTTCATAATAAAACTAAAAAATAATATTATGGTAGTTCTTAAATTTCCATGGAAAAGCTCTTCTGTTAAAAAAAACTCAAATTTTTTTCATTATATATACCCATATAGAAACTCATAAAATTTTCACCCTAAATACCCTAAATATTGAAGCCGGTAGACATTTAACCTTAAATACCCCACTTATTGATGAATCCAGATTGGGAAGAAGAAAATTGAGATATGCACCCACCGCTTCGCTATCAATCGAAGATTTGAGAATTAGAGATTATCTAGAGAGGGACAAAGATAACCCAAACTTTTTCCAAGTAGATGACATGATTTGTGAATATCATACTGAATGAGTGATGTTTGTATAAACCCTTCAATTCCTTTTCCACCGGAATCTGAGTGTCCATTGAAAGTCTCCTTTCATGGTTGCAATGGATATTTATAGGGATCAATAAATAAATGGAAAGAATGGGTTTAAATGATTGAGTCTATCCATCACCCTGTATAAAAAGCTGTAGGGATTTATGGAGCTATGAAGAGTTCAATTTATAGAGTCCAAATGGATCTAAATTTGATTTTTGGGTTGGTAAAAAGTTGGTGTTGTGAGACTAACACTTTTGTATTTTCGTGGGGTTAAGCTACTATTACTCTTGAAGATATGGTGATTTTGGGAGGCTTCTCTGTTTTGAGTCACCCAAAACACAGAAGCCTCCCAAAATCATCATATCCTCATGACTAATAGTAGCTTCACCCCACTGAAACAAAAAAATGTTAGTCTCACAAGACCACCTTTCTACCAACCCAAAATTCAAATGTTGATCCGGTTGTACTCTATAAACTGAACTCTTGATAGCTCCATAAATCCCTGCAGCTTTCCATGCAGGGTGATGGATACACTCCATCATTTGAATCCATTCTTTCCATTTTATTTGTTGATCCATCCATCCATTGCAACCATGAAAGGAGACTTTCAATGGCCACTCAATTTCAGATGGAAATGAAATTGAAGGACCTTCTACATACAAATCATATATTACACTAGTTATTAAATTACAGACTTAAATGAATTGATTTAAAGAATGATAAGACCCAAGAATTTTATACAAATAACACGCATTCACTATGATCTGCACAAATCATGCCAAGTACTTGAAAAAAATTGGGTTATCTTTGTCCCTCTCTAGGTTATCTCTAGTTATCAAATCATTGATTGATAACGAAGCAGTAGGTGCAGATCTCAATTTTCCCTTTCCCATTTTGGATTCTTCAAAGGTTGTATTATTTAAGGCTAAATTTCTATGGGCTTCAATAGTAAGGGTATCTAGGGTGAAAAATTGTATGATCTGCTGGTGCAAAAAATAATAAATTATACTCTTGATAGGAAATGCAAAGGATGTGAGTTATGTAATAGAAACCAATGTGTGAGTGACTGTAATGACCCTCCTAGTCATTTCTGTGTACCTACCTTCTTTTTGTCGGTTAGAGCTTTTCTACGGTGACCAAAAGTCATTCATGAATTGCTACCACTAACAGTTTGGTCACCTGGTCGTTCGTTTGGATTTGGTGCAGCTTTCCATGTTTTAGAGGCCTTAAATTGAAAAGTCACTTTAAATCCGTTCATTAGGAAAATGGCCTCAGAATGGAATTCTAACAGTTTCATTAGCTCCGAAATGGCCAAATTAGGCTTGAATCGTAGTTGACTCGAGTCTTGAGGCCATTCGTGGTTGGGTTAGGCCCACTTCTCTGATTGAGGTTAGGAGTTTCGTTGTACTGGCTGGATACTATAGGCGTTTTGTTGAGGGTTTCTCCACTATTGTTGCACCTTTGACTCGATTGACTCCCCAGGGTGTTCCTTTTATGTGGTCTGAGGAGTGTGAGTTGAGCTTTCGGGGAGGCTCAAGGAGTTGCTTACGACTACTCCTATCCTAACTCTTCTAGTTGAGGGCGAGGGCTTTACTATATATTGTGATGCTTCCGGTGTTGGTGTAGGGTGTGTTTTGATGCAGTGTGGCTAGGTTATTGCTTATGCCTCCCGACAATTGAGACTACACGAGCGCAACTACCCCACTCATCATCTAGAGTTGGCGGTGGTAGTATTCATGCTCAAGCTTTAGAGGCACTACCTATATGAGGTTCACTGCGATATTTACACCGACCACAGCAGCCTAAAGTACATTATGAGTAAGAGGGATCTTAATTCTAGGAAGCGGCACTGGATTGAGCTTCTGGAATACTGTGACCTCTCTATTCTCTACCATATGGGCAAGGCGAATATAATAGCGGATGCCTTGAGCCGGAAGGTAGGGAGTATGGGTAGATTGACTTACTTGCCTACCGTAGAACGGCCCCTGGCTTTAGACATTCATTCTCTAGCTAACAGGATGATTAGATTAGATATTTCAGACTCTAGGCGACTATTGGCCTTTATCGAGGCTCAGTCTTCACTATTTGATCAGATCCGTTCCAGATAGTACGAGGATGAGACATTGGCAGCCCTCACTGGGTGTTACAGGGTGATGGTGGCCAGGCTACTATAGGCTCACATGGGGTTCTTCTGTTTGACGACCGTTTGTGTGTCCCTAGAGTTGGGGGCTTTATTCAGTTGATTCTTCACGAGGCCCATGATTCCAGATAATCTATTAATCTCGGCACAACAAAGATGTATCGAGAGTTGAGGCATCATTAATAGTGGGATGGCATGAGGAGAGATATTGCTGAGTATGTGTCCCGTTGCCTTAGTTGCCAGCAGGTGAAGGCTGAGCATCAGAGGCCTGGTGGGGAGTTTTAGAGATTACCCATTCCTGAGTGGAAATGGGAGCGTATCACCATGGACTTGGTGATAGGATTGGCTCGGACTCCCAGGGGCACTGATTAGTATTGAGGTCATCATTGATCGATTGACCAAGTCCGCTCACTTCCTCCCAGTTCGATCTAGATTCAATGCAGAGCGGTTGGCCCGTGTTTATATTCATGAGATAGTCCGTCTTCATGGTGTGCCGATGTCCATCATATTAGATCGAGGGTCTCAGTTTACATCCAGTTTCTGGGGAGCATTTCAGAGAGAGTTGGGAACCAGGGTTGATTTCAGCACTATTTTCCAGCCACAAACCGATGGTAATTCGGAGCGCACTATTCTGGTTCTAGAGGAGATGTTGCGGGCCTGTGTGTTTGAGTTTGGGGGTCTGTGGGATCAGGTTTTGCCCTTGGTGTAGTTTGTGTACAACAACAGCTACCACTCGATCATTCAGGTGTCCCCGCTTGAGGCCCTATATGGTAGGCATTGTCGCACTCCAGTTTGTTGGTTTGAGTTCTCGGAGCCTAGGCCGTACAGTACATATTTACTCCAGGAGGCTTTGGCAAGAGTTCGAGTGATCGAGGATAGGCTGAGCCTCGGCTTAGAGCAGTCACAAGAGTCATGCTGACCACAGGCGTCATCCTTTGTGTTTTGGTGTTGGTGACTGGGTGTTCTTGCAGGTGTCTTCCTTGAAGGACGTGATGAGGTATGGCAGACGGGGTAAGCTTTACCCCAGATATATTGGTCCTTTTAAGATCCCGAGGAGGGTTGGTGATGTTGCCTATGAGTTAGCCCTACCTCCTGTATTTTCAGCTGTACACCCGGTTTTTCATGTATCAATGCTACACTAGTATATTCCAGATGAGTCTCATGTGCTACAGTACGATTTAGTTGAGTTGGATGACAACTTGACCTTTGTTGTGGAGTCGGTAACCATACTAGCCATAGATGTTCGTCAGTTCCATTTCCGGTCCATTCCTGTAGTTAAGGCCAAGTGGCGACACTGTCTAGTCGAGGAGGCTACTTGGGAGACTGAGCAGGAGATGCGGGAGTAGTTCCCTGGCTTATTTGAGCCCTCAGGTATATCCTTATCCTTACTTTTGCGAATGAAATATTTTTAGTAGTGGATGTTGTAATAATCCTCCAGGTTACTTCTGTGTACCCTCCTTCTTTCGTCGGTTAGAGCTTTCCTACAGCGAACCCTAGTAATTTATGACTTGCTGGCATTAACAGTTCGGTCGCCTGGTCGTTCGTTTGGATGTTGTGGAACTTTCCGTGTTTTAGACGCCTTAAAGCTTGAAAAGTAACTTTTAGTCAATTCATCAGGAAAATGGCATCAGAACTGAATTCTGGCAGTTCCATCAGCTTTGGAATGGCCAAATTAGGCTATAAGCATGTTTGACTCGAGTCCCGAGGCTTTCTGTGCGAGTTTAAACTATTATTAGCGTTTTAGCCTTGAAAACTGCAATGGTTGACTTTAGTAAACATTCTTCAAAAACGTATTCGAATGAAAATTCTGACTGCATGGTTAGCCTCGGAATATTGAGTTTGGCCTAGAATGACCTTTCGTTCGACTCTCGTGGCCTCCGGACTCATTCTGAGCTCCTCTATGGATTTTGGTTAAAAATGGCCTTTGGGAGTGGGATATAGTTTTTATCGAGATGGCCTCTGATGAAAATTTTGACTACTCCGTTGAGTCCGGAATGTCGAATTTATTAGGGTAGCGTATCTATTTTATTTTTATCGGGTTTTGAATGAATCCCGAGCACCCCGTCGAAGATTTTAAAGTTGGCATAAAATAATTAGCTTTTCAGCTGATATATATAGGTGTGCAGGCCATTTCACCCTCATTTTCTCAACTTCAACCCTTCATAACTCTCTCATTTCAAGTCCGATTTTAGTGATTCGAAGGTTCATCTTGTGGGGTTTTTCGCAAGAAACACGTGGGTGAGCTCGAAAACTGATTTGGGGTCTCCGTTTGAGGTAAATTTCGTGAAATACCTGTTGCCATGACCCTTTTTGTGAGCTTGATTTTGGGAAATTTTGAGACTTGATATCTCAGCCATTTTAGGTCCGATTTCGGTGATTCTTTGGGCTATCTTCAGTGGTTTTTCGAGGAGAATGCGTTGAAGTAGTTGGATTTCGTATTTAAAGCTTTGTTGGAGGTAAGAATTATGTTTTAGCTGCTGCCATAGCTCATTTTCGAGCTCAATTTTTGGGAAATTTTGGAAGATGTTTTATTGGCCATTTTATGTCCGAATATTGTGATTCAAGAGCCTAGATTGTGGGGTTTTTCGTGAGGATCGTTGTGGTATGGTTGGTTTTAGAAGTTCGGCTCTCGTTTCTGGCAATTTCTTGTAAATAGTAGTTGTCATTGTTGTTCATTTTTAGCGTAATTTCGGGTTTTTCATTGCATGTTCGTGTTGGGACTGTTCCAAGCCCCGAATTGTATTCCAATTTGGAACACAAGTTCAGGGAGCTGTTTATAACCTATTTTTGGAGTTAATTCCGGAATTTCCGGTGCGGGTCCCACTTTCTCCGATTTGACCCCAAAATTGGTCCACCTCCGTTTGTTGCGAATATAGTGTCTAAACGACCGTAATGATGTTGTGATTCTGTTTTTGACAGCGTGGCAGCGATCCGAGACCGTTTGGAAGGGAAAAGCTCTGACGGAGTAGTTTGGAGCGCGCGTGTTCGACCTACAGGTAGGATATGACTTCCCTTTTCTTTTATATTGAGTCTGAATGTGTGAGCGTATGTGAATTTGCATGAATATTGGGGCGTGGAACTAAATTAGTATGATATGTTCGATAAAATTCATATTTAAGTTATCTCCGGGTTCTGCGGGTACTTGAATTGTTATATTTGATCATCCTTGCTTCCTTATTTCACCTAGTTTTGAATATTTGGCCTGGTTTTGAATTATGATTTTTATTGGAGCATGTTTGGACTTTGTCAAGACTTAGACTAGTGATGACATAGACTCATGATTGTTCAGAGACGATAGATTATATTATTTCCTCCATGGTGTGACTTTGAGCGGCGTAAGTCCTGGTAGACTGATATAGCAGACATGGGTCTGATAGAGATGAGCCTTAGCTAGGTAGTGACTCAGATATGGGGCCTTAACATCCATAACTCTCGTATGATCCTAAATTTCTGCATTTTCGGCCGCCCTCCAAGCCCGTTCAGTGATACATATGGCTTCAGTTCGGTTCTCTTGTCACTGTGAGATGGTCAGAGGATATAGAATATGGTTATGAAGAGTTTCCTATGACTTTTAGATGCGGGAATCCTTGGATGGCTTATTTGGAAGCGTTACGGTTTCGTGGTAACTTAACAGGAGCTTTAACCCACGGTTCGAGGTTCTGAATCCGTTCTTCCTGCTGTTGCTTATTTACCCTCCTCTAATGGAGTCGACATACATAGGTTGTCCCCTCTTGGGTTATACCACTTTATCTACGGGTAATCGACACTCGCAGTTCGAGGTCCAAGCTCTGTGCTATCCTCTGCAGAGTTCGACTTTATCGGAGTATCTACTATAGGTAGACTCCCCGCGGTTCGAGGTTCGGGCTGTGTGCTATCCCTTGCAGAGTTCGGCTCTACCGGCGTATATACTCTAGGTAGACTCACCCGCGGTTCGAGGTCCGGACTCTATACCATCCCTTGTAGAGTTCAACTCTATCGGCATATCTACTACAAGCAGACTCACCCGCGGTTAGAGGTCCAGTATCTGTGTTTCCTTTCTTTCATTGATCGGGAATACTGACATTTATGTAATACTTCGGGTTTACAAATCTCCTCTAGTCTTAGTTTAGCTTTTCTGTGTACCTGTCGGGCTTATGGGGTCCGTTCGGGTTTTTACTTCAATTTGCACACGAGTGTACCTTCTAGGCTTATGAGGCACAGTTGGAGTAGTCACCTTAGGTTTGTTTGCCTTACACTCATGTGCATACCTTTACTTTTCTTGTTCGTGACTTCTTTTTGTGTTTTATTCTAGAATTTCCTATTGCTTTTACCTTTCTTACTTAGTCGGCCTATGATGCCAACTGGTACCTTTTCACTAGTACTCATACTACACTCTGCATCTATTTTCATGATGCAGGACTGAGCACCAATAATCAGCGCCACCATTCAAGCCAGTAGAACCCAGCATCCAGAGGTGAGGGTGAGCACAACATCCTGATCATTGTCGTCTCCTTCTGTACTTATATTTTGTGGCTCGTCCTTTTTACTTTAGACATGTACATTGTAGTTACGTATATTTTTGTATGTTGGTCTACTTTTGGGACTTGTACTTTTAGTATGTCTCTTTACTTGTGACTTCCAGATTCTGCGAGGGATTCAGTTCTTATGCATGTATTTCCTTTGGCTTACCCTATTCATTTTTGTTGTTATAGTTTCTGCCACTTGGTTTCTGCCCTTTTACCCACTACTAGTTACTCTGGGTTTTTGGTTGGCTTACCTACTAGTGAGATGTAGTAGGTGCCATCACGGCTCGAGGAATCGGGTCGTGACACATACAACCAACTATGGATGTGATTTAGAAAATATCTATTGTTGATTGGGATTTCCATTATAGAAATTGCACTCAAACGATGTTTTGGAAGAACCCTTGAGTACTCTTTTTTTTTCCCATAGGCACATCTAAAACTTTAATTCATTTTTATCCATAAAATATGGCACCTCAGATACAAAATGATGTTGAGCTTTAAGGGAAGAATTTTTGCTCAAAATTCGTCCATATCTAATCTCTTCTTTCTATTTTGCTTGTATAGTCTTTATGGTATTTCTCTACTTTTTGATCTCTTCAGGATAATAATATGTTGATCATAAAAATAATAAAGGAGTGTTTAAAACTTAAAATGAAGGATATTATGGAACATTAGAGTGTTAGTGAATATCTGAAGTGATTGAAAGTTTGATTTGCATTGATTAGTTGTTGTCATGATAAATACTCCTAAGTGTTAACTTTAATATGTTTTAAATTCACTAACCTTCATATCTATTTCCTTTTTTCTTTCTAAACATAGATTAGTTTTTATATGTGGAAGAAACTAATAATATTATTAAATAAGATCAGAGTACAAGGAAGGTTCTGTATAATTATAAATGAAGAATAAAAAAAATTATTGTGTAATTTATCTAATTACGTGCTCAGGTAACGTAATTGAATACTTGGTGTGATTAGTAAAGTTTCTTCAACGTAACAAGGAGGTTTGGGGTTTTAGTGGTAAAAACAACCTCCTATAGAAATGTAGGGTAAGACTGCATAAGATAGTTTTTGTGTCTTTTTGTAAGTGATTCTAAATTATTCTCCTGCTTAACAACATGCCCCTCACTACACTTCTGATTTCATCCTTGAGTCTCATTCCTTACTAAAAAAACACTTTATAAGGTTACTCAATGGCTGGTGTCATCATTTGATCCTCGCAATTCTTTCTCAGCATTTACTCATTCCACACATATGGAATTATATTGGAATGGGAACTTATTTCTTTCAGCTCAATTCCAAGATTAAAATGAACTAGTAACTTCTTAAATGTTTGTGTGGCCTATCAATTAAATATGTGGTCGTCAACAAACCCTAGTATGTTTTCCTTTTATAAGAAGCATGAAAGTAGTACAAGTGCTACATCATTAAGGAGCTAGATTAAAGGAAAACCTTCACAATTAACTCAAAATAACTCAAAATATTGCTATTTCCCTTCATAAATAGTGTGATGCTAAATTTCGGATTTGATTGTCAAACAATATATTAGTTATAGTGATCTTTAAAGTATATAATTGTCCCACAACTATATGATAATTGGTGGCAAATATGTAGCTACTATTTTGTTTTAAAATGTATAAAATTAATTAGAATATAAAAATAAAACTAAAAAATAATATTATTGTAGTTCTAAAGTTTCCATGGAAAAGCTCTTCTGCCTAAAAAAACCTCATAAAATCTTCATTATAAATACCCATGTGGAAACTCATAAAATTTTCACCCTAAATATCCAAAATATTAAAGCCGGTAGACATTTAACCTTAAATACCCCACTTATTGATAAATCGAGATTGGGAAGAGGGAAAATTGAGATCTGCACCCACCGTTTCGTTATCAATCGAAGATTTGAGAACTAGAGATTATCAAGAGAGGGACAAAGATAACCCAAATCTTTTTCAAATAGTTGGCATGATTTGTGCATATCATAGTGAATGAGTGATGTTTGTATAAATCCTTCAATTCCTTTTCCATCCGAATCTGAGTGGCCATTGAAAGTCTCCTTTCATGGGTGCAATGGATGTAGGGATTATTAAATAAAATGGAAAGAATGGGTTCAAATGATTGAGTCTATCCATCACCCTGTATAAAAAGTTGTAGGAATTTATGGAGCTATCAAAAGTTCAATTTATAGAGTCCAAATGGATCCAAATTTGATTTTTGGGTTGATAAAAAGGTGGTGTTGTGAGACTAACACTTCTGTATTTTCGTGGGGTTAAGCTTCTATTACTCTTGAAGATATGACTCAAAACAGAGAAGCCACCCAAAATCATCATATCCTCAAGACTAACAATAGCTTTACCTCACTGAAACTCAAAAATGTTAGTCTCACAAGACCACCTTTCTACCAACCCAAAATTCAAATGTTGATCTGGTTGGACTCTATAAACTGAACTCTTGATAGCTCCATAAATCCCTGCAGCTTTCCATACGGGGTGATGGATACACTCAATCGTTTGAATCCATTCTTTCCATTTTATTTGTTGATCCTTCCATCCATTACAACCATGAAATGAGACTTTCAATGGCCACTCAGTTTCAGATGGAAAAGAAATTGAATGACCTTCTACATACAAATCATATATTATACTAGTTATTAAGTTACATGCTTAAATGAATTGATTTAAAGAATGATAAGACCCAAGAAGTTCATACAAATAACACTCATTCACTATGATCTGCACAAATCATGCCAAATACTTGAAAAAATTTGGGTTATCTTTGTCCCTCTCTAGGTAATCTATAGTTATCAAATCATCGATTGATAACGAAGCAGTAGGTGCAGATCTCAATTTTCCTTTTCCCATTGTGGATTCTTCAAAAGTTGTTGGATTTAAGGTTAAATTTTGATGGGCTTCAATAGTAAGGGTATTTAGGATGAAAAATTGTGTGAGTTTCCATATGGGTATTAAAAGTGAAAATTGTATGAGTTTTTTTTTTGCCATAGAGGTTTTCCATGGAAATCTAAGGAGTACCATAATATCATTTTTTGTTTTTTTTTGGAACTTTTAATTAATTATACATATATAAAAAAAGTAGGGACATATTTGCCGCAATTTATAATATAGTGGACAAAGTGTCTACGTTGCGACAAACGCTTTTGGAGACAAAAAGCTTTTAAGCGTGAACAGATGGCATCCTGGGAGTTCACATTCGCGTGCGTGCTGCCTCATTAGCGAGTGGCTGGCCTCGCTTTCGCACGTGGTCACACGATAACAAATGTGATATTTAGCTGCGAAATTATTAGGTACAACACAAAATTCGTCACTAATTATTCATCGTTTGTTACAAAACTTTCATTTCATTTTTTAATGCATGAATCAATATACTTTTAGAGACGAAACATTTAATTTCGTAGCAAAGTTTGTCCACTGAAGTTTTCCACCAAAAAATAATTTTGTGTCATTTATTAGGTATCATTAGCAACAAATTTTAACTTATTACTGACAGAAAATATTGTCTCAATTAATTTGTGACAAACTATTGTTTGCCTTAAAATAGTTATAATTTTGGATACTAAAAAGGTTTTGTCATAAAAAATAAATTGTTACAACAATAACAAATTATAGTTCGTAGTAAAAGTGTGTAAGCTTTAGCCACAAAATTTTCTACTTATTGTGACCTTAGTTTTTGTCACTAATAAATAAGCAATTAGTGACGATTATTTTATTGTCTCTAATCAACATGAAATTTAGTGATGATCATTGTTTTATAACAAATTATGCAATAATTAAATAGGGACGATTTGTAGACATATAATTAAAATGTTGACTATGGAGTAAAATGTTCTAATAAAAACTAACAAAGGTTTAATCCCTATCCGTTAGTAGCCTAATACATACACTGAAGTATTACTAGTAGAACGAAACTACACTCAAAGTAATTAGACAAAAAAAGGCACCCAATAAACAACAACATATTGATTATTTTGCCTAATGGAGATACAATTGAAGTAGCAAATAATTGTTTGATAACTATAGTTGATACATTGTTTGGCGATCTAATTCAGAACTTTAGTATAACACTATTGATGAAAGGAAGGGACAATATTTTGAGTAAATTTTCAAGATTTCTCTTAATCTAGCACTTAATGATATAGAAGATGCTATTTATATTACTCTTCTCGTTATATTTTTATTGGTAGCAAATTGAAACCTATTCAAAGAATCTATATTGAACACTCCTTTATTTATGTTAGAGTGTTGAAACCTCAAACACTCATTTATTTAATTCATAATCATGATGCCTGAATGAGCTTGGGTAGATTTGTTCATCCTTAATAAAAGATATTCAATAGGTATCTCTTTAAGCATCTTATTTGAAAAAAAAAAACTCTATCAATTTGAACAATATTTATTGATAAATTCTGGTGTGATTTCTATCTTTTTGTTTCTCATTTTATATGTTCCCTTTATATTTATTATAAGTGACATTCTATGTATGTATACCTCAAGAGAAACTAATTCTTTAAAATAAACTTTGATTTGGGCGTTTTGAGACTAAATTTTCAACTTTTAAGGTGATATATATTTTTTGGTTGATCATTTCATATGTGTTCTTTCTCTTTAATTTAAGTAAACCTAAACAACAAAAAAAAACTTGATTCTTTCATTAGCATGTTATTGCATTAAATTCTCTTAATTACTGCATGTATGTTTTGTGCATACATAGTCCTCTTCATGTTTTAAAAAATCTGCTTTGAAATTCATTTTCAGATATTGTGTGTTGGGCTGTTGTGAATAAGCACATGTGGATTGGTGTAGTGAAAAATGTGAAATGGCAAGAGGGTAATTTCTTCATCACGTGGACAAGCAAACAAGCATTCTGAGGATTAGTTAGTGTATTGGTCAACCAAAGAAACATGGTACGTTTCCAGGTGGGCATTGTCCTAATTGGGAAAAGCAGGTACAAACTAGAAAACTAGATATCTATCTGTTGAAGATATCCTTGGTCTGTTATCGGGCGACAACAAATATGGATATCCGTTGATAAATATTGTCTCCTCAAGTGTTGTGTCAACCAAATCCATGGAAATTGTGACTTGGTGGATTTTTAGCAAGTATAGAGCTCAAATTTCAATTTGTTTTCCTGAGAATAACAAGTGTAACCGTCTTTAGGATCAGTAGGATAAATGTGGTGGACCCATCTGGTCTACCCATGTTGTCCTTCATTTGGAGGTTTCACATATCATACTTATTCTAAAGAATATTGCACGGCACCCTTCTCAGGAAAAGGAATTAAAATTTGAGTTCAAGGCGTTCTTAGTTTTCCTTGAGTCACGGTCAACATGAATTTGGTTGACACAACTCTTGAAGAGATAGTCTTTTTCAGTGGACATCCATATTTTTTCTACCTGATGATAGAACAAGTGCTTCTTCAACATGTAGGCCTCTTGTTTTCCCTGTTTGTACTTCCTTTCCCTAGTTAATACAATGCCCACCTAGAAATTTCCTATATTTCTTTGGTGGTATTGTACTCTGACAAATTTTTGCAAAGGCATGTAACTTGGATCCCTAAGAGGACTTATTTTCCAGATAACATGATGAAGAAATTACCCTCTTTCCAATATCACATTTTTGACAACAACAATCCTTTTGTGCATCAACATACCCCAACACAAAATGCCTGAAAGGAAGAGAAAAAGCAGAATTTTTGAAAACAGGAAAAGGACTATGTGTAAATAAAAAATATAGACTATATGTTTGAAGTTTACAAAGAACATATAGATAGTGAAAAGGTGATGAAGAAAGTACGAATTAGAGAGTCATGTCTTTCAACATTCCTAACTAATTGTTCACCCTTTTATGCTAAATAGAGAGAGAACTTACTAATACATTTTATCATTTTAACACTGGCAACATGCAATGGTTTCTTCTAGAAAATCTATATCACCTCAAATTTCACAAATCTTTTTCTGCAGGTTCGTATATAGAAAACACAAGAAATTTAGAAGCTAGCAGACTTTTGATCCATAATAAGTGAAAATCATATTGCCCTCTAGGTTTGGCAATGAACAAGGATCTAGATGCTATCAAAGTGGTCATTCATCTTCTTTTGTTGCACCAAATTAAGATTACTAGATGAACAGAATAAAGAATGAGGGGGAAAAATATCATCAGGTACACAATGCTAAATCATAATCAGCAAAATCAAGTTCTCAGATTCTTTTAGCTCACATGCTTATCCTTCATAATACCATACCATTGTATTATTAAATTCATTGGTACAATACCAGTTTTTGACAAGCAATCCATTCTGTTTCTCTTGTTGTTAATTTGAAGACGGTTCATCTGTATACTTAATATATTTAAGTTTTTTATTTTGTTCTTTAATCTTATATTATTAGACACAATCTATGGTGTCTTCTTTTGGACATGAAAGGAGATTTTTTTAGAACAAAAAAAGATGACCCTTTGTAACTTGATCATAATCCTTGATGGACAAAATAAATATCTCGAGCTTATTTGTCCTTTTAAAGTTGAACGATATAGTATAATTTTTATCCTTGCATCAAAAAAGAAAAACCCAACCATAGTGCAATATGAATTGATTTTTAACTATTTTCAACGTAAAATTTTAACTAATCAATAAGTTGACTTTGGAGTAAAATGTTCTAATAAAAAATAACAAAATTTTAATCCCTATCCGTTAATAGCACTGCAGTATTACTAGTAGAACAAGGTATAATCAAACATCCTTAGTAGAGAAATAGCAACACCATATCTAAATACTGGGCAAGCATATAGAGTAAAATTATTTTAGAACTTGGGAGAACGAAAATACACTCAAAGTAATTAGTAAAAAAAAAAGGCACCCAATAAACAACAACATGTTGATTATTATTTCCTAATGGAGACACAATTGAAGTAGCTAATAATTGTTTGATAACTATAGTTGATACATTGTTTGACGATCTAATTCAAAACTTTAGTATAACACTATTGATGAAAGGAAGGGACAATATTTTGAGTAAATTGTCAAAATTTCTCTTAATCTAGTTACTTAATGATATAGAAGATGCTATTTACTCTTCTTGTCATATTTTTCTTGTTAGCAAGTTGAAACCAATTCAAAACATCAATATTGAACACTGATTTATTTATGTTATATTGAAACCTTGAACATTCATTTATTTAATTCATAATCATGATGTTTGAATGATCTTGGGTAACTTTGTTCATCCTTAATAAATGATATTCAATAGATATCTCTTTAAGCATCTTATTTGGAAAAAATACTCTATCGATTTGAACAAAATTTATTGATAAATTCAGGGGTGATGTCTATCTTTTTATTTCTCATTTTATATGTTCCCTTTATATTTATTATAAGTGAAATTTTATGTCTGTTTACCTTAAGAGAAATTAATTCGCTAAAATAAACTTTGATTTGGGCATTATGGGACTAAAGTTTCAACTTTTAAGGTGATTTATATTTTGTGGTTGATCATTTCATGTGTTCTTTCTCTTTAACTTAAGTGAGCCTAAACCACAAAAAACTATGTTAATTCACATGTATGTTCCCTCACACATTTAGTTTTCAAAAAAATAAATTATAGTCACGATTAATTTATCTTGATTTATTAAATTTGTTTCTTTGACTGATTTTTAGCTCTAATCACATGCAAGATTATCAAGAACGTGTCATTGGTTATTAACTAGGTGGTTGATCATGAAATTTAAAAAAAAAAATAATCAAATGACTACCAAATAAACTAACATAACATAAATTATTTTCAATATTACACTTCTACTTCATAACAAATGACACATTCTTGATAGTTTTGTACGTGATTAGAGTTGTCACAGTAATAAAATAAACAAATTTAATAAACCAAGATAAATTAATTATGACAATAATTAAAAAAGAGTTGTAAGAGAACATACATGTGAATTAATAAAGTTGTTTTTGGTACAGTTTAACATAAAATTAAGAAAAAGAATACATATGAAATGAACAACAAAAAATAGACATCACCTTCAACTTAAATACAAAAGATGACAGATGAGTTTGGATTTTCTGTTTTATACATATTGACAGATGACACATCTATACTGACCTATACACAATTGTTAACAAATTAAATAAAAACTATGCACACATAACCTCAGAGCCTCGTCATCATGTATCGACAGGCAAAATAATTGATATACAATTTCAAAGAAAACTCCAGGATCCGAAAGAACATAAGTTGTCTAAGGTAGTTTAAAGTAAAGTACTTTCCACATAATCTAAATTGTGTTTCCAACAATAGATAGTGAATTCAAGCAACACATAGTGCATAATCCTATGGAGAAGAAAGGGCTTACCTGAAATTATCTTGTAGGAAACTAAGAAAATCAAACAATTGAAATTTGAGCAAAAATAAATACTCCTCCTTTTGATTTATTCAACGAAGCAGTAGGTGGACATGAAAATTTTGGCTCTCCAATTCTGGATTCTTCAATAGTTAGGATATTTAGGGTGAAAATCGTATGTGTTTCCATATGGGTATTTAAAGTTAAAATTGTATGAGTTACTTTTTGAGGCTGCAAAGCGTTTCCATGGAAATTTAAGAAGTAACATAATATTATTTTTTGTTTTTTTTTTTTTTTTTAAAATTGATTAATTTTATACATATTTTTAAAAAAAAATAGTAGTGACATATTTGCCACCAATTATCAGTATGTTGCCACAAAAGCTTTTGGAGCCAAAAAGTTTGTAAGCGGGAAAGTAAAATTTATTCCTTCTATTGCACCATATTGGTTGCGATGTAGATAAAGTTGTCACTAAAGTGTTTAATGTATGGGGACTTAAGTGTTTCCATAGAAGCATATATCATTTTGTAGTGACTTAGTTATGTTTCGACTCTATGGCTACATTTTGTGGCGATGAATGTAGTCGCCACTAAATATCCTTTTTCTTGTTGTGGGAACATCATAGTAGTAGCGAATATCACTCAGATAGAAAGTTCCACTAGCATTGATTAGTGGTTATCATAATAAATACTCCTAAGTTTTAACTTGAATATGTTTTTCACTTTACTAGCCTTCATATCTGATATTGGGCATATTTATATGCCCAATTACTACGAATTACCCATCTTGTTACATAAGTTTAAGGACATTCACTAATCTAACTAACATTTTTTGACATAGCATTGTGATGTCTGCATGCTAATATATATGATTAGCTATTTTGCAGGGTTCCAAAGAGAAATTGTCGAATCATGATAGTGAAGGAATTGCGGCTAGCAAGGAATGCCAAGAAGGGAAGCTGGTGCGGCGCCCTAGTGATGAGTCCACAAATTGGACTCATTTAGGGATAAATTTTAATAGAAATTGAGTGCTCAAATGCTTATTTTATCTCAATATCTGATGAAAACCCTTACGTTTTAGGTATTTAAAGTTTGAAGGAAATCATGGACACTACGTCGCAAAAAAAGGAACAAAAAGGCTGAAAAGAATGAAGAAATGAAGGCATGAGGATCTCCGAGTCCACTTGGCGAGTCGCCGAAGGGTCTTACTTCGCCTTTTGTTCCAGTGTGCTGAGCCCTGAAGGAAAGGATCGAGTCGGCGAAAAAAGGGAGCAGTCGGCGCATCACCGAGAGGTTCCGCGAAGCAGTACCGTGTCGTCCAATGACCCAAAGCACGACGATGCTGAAGGCTGGTGCAAGACGACGATGAGTTACACCAAAGGGTGAATAGCCGAGTTGATTGGCGATTCCGACTAACGACGCCGAATGATCCGTTGTAGCACAAATTTGTGAAAACTATAAATACTAGTTAGAGTTATAGTTTTAGAAGTCGAAAAATTATTATAATTTTCATATATATTCCGACTAACGACGCCGAATGATCCGCTGTAGCACAAATTTGTGAAAACTATAAATACTAGTTAGAGTTATAGTTTTAGAAGTCGAAAAATTATTATAATTTTCATATATAATAGTATGCTTTGATATTTTTTCTCTAAGTTTGAAAGGGTTTTGAAGACTTAAAGTTCCAAAGGGTTTCATCTTCAAGATTTGGGTTTGGGTCTCTTGGATTCTTCAATTTTGGCCTGTATGAAGACCTATATCTTCATATCCAGTTGAATGCGAGCTCAATTTGGTATAAAATTCTATCTCTTATACATGTGTGGCTAAAACCCCCAATTTTTGGGGGTGTGATTTAGCGAATATAGGTTAAGATAATTGTTGGGTCTTGCTTTCTGATAGTCTATTCATAGTTTAAATGTGATTTCCTTTAGTGGTTGTGGATGAATTTAATGAATTTGTAGTTGCAAATACAAGTTTATTTGTGTGTTTTCTGCTTGCTCGAGAGAGAGGTCGTAAAACCAAGACCACTAGATTGATGGCCAGTGTGAGTGGGTCAACATGAGGTTCAGCTCGAGAGAGTGAACCCTAGTCCCATGTCCACACATTCAGCTCGAGAGAGTGAGTGGGTTAAGGCGTAGACTGGTCTTCATGCGGCAAGTGGGTGTCAGAGAGGAACGAATTTGAAATGGGGTAAGTTGCTCGAGAGAGCTTATCCCTCTTAAAGTTTAGCCTAGTCACAATTATTCTATGAATCTTTTATCGAAAGCATGCACCCAATAATCTAGCTTAACCTGTATTCCCGTCACATCCCAAGGATCCCCTCTCATTACTTAGAAATCGTTGTTTATTTTGCTGTTTTTACTTACTAGTGAAAAAAAAAACCTTTATTAATTGGCACTCCTGTGTCGTCCTTTAATTTACAATAATTTTAAACGTTAATGTCTTTAGCTACGACTAGTTAGAACTAAATTTTATTTTTTTATTAATTCTCAAAACCACTCTCTTGGGAATGATGCCAACCCTTGGTTGCGTTACTAAACTATTGTACGATCGTAGACACTTGCATCGGAAGTTGTGTCTTGATTACGCAAACATAAAAATGGCACCGTTGCCGGGGAGTGGCTAGCTATCTTTGCAAGAATACCAACATTTTTTCAGGTATGAGGGTTGTTCTTGATTTTTTTGAAACGGCTTCAGACCTATCCGTGTGAGCCAAATGCAAAACTTTTTCATCTTTACTTTTCATCAGCAATGAGAAATGTTTAGACGCAAAGTAATCATTTGTTATTTATAATTTGTATGATACTCATTATAAAATAGACCACTACATTCTATTATGTTTTAGATATTTATGTATTATTTAATAATTGTATTTTCTTAATAAAATTATAAACTAATGGAAACATAGTTAAAAACAAATTGTAAATAGTGGTACTTCTAATTTAAATGTCACATGATTCTTGTGATTACTGACAACACATTATGTTCAAAAATTTAACTTTAAGGAACGACTGCAATTAGGCGAACACTTTTTTGTCCTAAAAATATGCCATTTAGTGACAACCTTAATCTTTTTCCCAAAATTGCCTAATTATTACCTACAAATTATCTTTGTATTTTATGACAATTCTGACTGTTGTTAATTATGACATTTTTAGTGATAATTTTGTTTTATCGGTAATAGAAATATTTTTAGCGACGATACCATCATTTTCATCTACAAAATTGTATAAAAGAATTTTTTTCACTAACTTATGCATTTAAGGACAAAAGAATCCGTAGGTAAAAGATAGTGTTTAGTGACGAAATAATGTTTGTTCAACTTTGAAATACATATTACATAGAGAGAAATGAATTTGTCGCCAATAAAACTAAATATTTAGTGACACATCAGTTTTTTCATCCTTAATAACCTCTTTAGTGACGAAAATATACTATTACGTACAACATTTTATTATTTCTATGACGAACAAGTTCAGCATAAATACTATGTATTAAGGGAAAAATATATTTCCATAGCGCATATACCTCTATTTAGTACCGAAACACTAAGTTGTTTCAATATACATTTAATGACCCATGCTTTAGGGATGAAATATTGAAGGATTTTTTTGTCTCAAAAATGTTTTTGTGACGAAATATGAATTTTAAGTGACAATATTATTCATTACTAATAATAAAATTTGTTGCAGTGATTTATGATATAGGTGGGTCACTCCTTTCTAGATGTTGTTGATCATGCTCGCACTATTGAGCAACGCTGTCATGAGGCCCAAGAGGGCAGCAACAAGAGAGCTAGATATGAGGGTAGCTATAATGAGTTCCATTCCAGGCCCAGCGATGCACATGATAGGGTTAGAAAATGGTTTCAATAGGGTGAGCCTAGTTGGCTTGTTCAAGCCTCATTGCAAAGTTCAGAGGGTGATCGGTATACCTGAAGTGAGGTTGTCTCTAGTCAGAGTCATGGATCCCAAGCTTGTACTTCAGGGTGTGTTGGCCGTGCTTCTAGGAGCAGATCATCTTAGAGTTGTTCTGACTGTGGTGAGTTAGGTCACTGGACCAGAGATTGTCCTTTGCGTAGAAAGATTGCTCTAGTTCCCAAGCCAGCTTTACCAGATCCACGAGTCACTACAAGAAAAACAGTCTCTAAGGAAGGGAAATCTAGTCCCTAAAAATCTATATCTGGTCCTAAATGCGAAGTAGAGACCAGAAAAGGCTGGTCGCCACTCGTCGCAACCGCCTTAGTCGCAATTGGTCTTTAGCGACGAAGAGAAAAGGCTGGTCGCCACTCGTCGCAACCGCCTTAGTCGCAATTGGTCTTTAGCGACGAAGAGAAAAGGCTGGTCGTTACAAGGCATTGGAGACGGGAAAAAATCTTCTCGTGAAATGCTTTTAGAGACAACATATCTGGTCTCAAATAGACCATATATATCTTGGGATTTCAGGTCGTTAAATCACTTTAGCGACCATCAACCACCTGGTCCTAGAAATCGTTAGAGACGAGAACATTCTGGTGCTTGATTAGTTTAATTTAGAGACGATAATAACCTCGTCCTTGATTAGTTTTAGAGACGATAATGACCTGGTCCTTGATTAGTTTTAGAGATGAGAATGATCTGGTCCTAGATTATGTTTAGAGACAAGAATGATCTGGTCCTTTATTAGTTTTTGAGACGAGAATATTACAGGTCCTAGATTATTCCTTAGAGACGAGACATTTATGGTCTTAAATTGTCCTTTAGAGACGAGCAACATTTCTGGCCTTAGATTGAACATCAATGGTCCTAGTTAAATTGATACCACAAAAAATAAAGCTCTTTAACAAACACTAAATCTCTACTAAAACTCTCGATTAAAAAAATGATATAGAAAGACAAAACAAAGAAGATAGAGATAAAGATTGCGATTAATTATAATAAATTGGTTAACATCACATGATGTTAGTTGCAATATTTTCTTCAAAAAACTTATCTAACATCTGAGTTAGACTATACTATTGAGTTTTGCATAACATTCGTAGAAAACTAATAATAAGCTTGTGCGTTACTTCCAAACTTGTATCTTGACTTGAAACTTCAATCTTCAAAATCTGCTGGTTCAAAATTTAAAAAAATGATAAATAACTATTGTATACATGTAAAATTCATACTAGAATTAGGTCGATCACTCACCCCAAAAGCAGTTCAAATTTCAACAAGTGTTATCTAGAAACATCAACAAAAGCTGCAGAACATAAGAAAAAAATGATCAGAAAAACATTGAGATGCATTTATCAAGAATCCAAATACTATTTGTGCATAGAGAATTTAATAAATACAATGTGGAAATTAACTACTGATGGAAAGTTTACCTGTTCGTCTGCATGGAATGAAATCAGGGAAAAAAGAACCAAAACTCAAGGCAACTCATTTACTTGGCATAGAAGCATCCCCTTCAAATGTTCTTTCCATTTGTGGAGAATGTTAAGAGGTAAATTACCCACTAATGAAAAAACTGCCAGGTTTGGTAGTGAACCTGTTGCTTGCTCTTGTTGTATTTATCCAGGCTGGGACACTATTGAGCACACCTTCAACAATGGATATTTTGCAACTTATGTGTGGAAATACTTTGCTGCAACTACAGGAATTAGTACAGATAACACACCCCTCATTTATTTAATAAGGAGATGGTGGTCTACTAAATACAAAAATGAGGCTCATAAGTTGATTCTCCAGGCCACTCCAATATTCATTTGTTGGAACCTTTGGAAGAATAGGTGTGCTAGTAAGTATGGGGGCATACAGTCCAATGCTTCTAGAGTAATGTATGCTATTTACAAGGACAACTATAAGCTTATGACTACTGTGTTTCCTCGCATCAAGTGGCCTTCTAATTGGAAAGACCTGATAATGCTAGTAGAGAGGAGTGATCATGAGACCAAGGTAACTATATATGGTACTCTGGAAAAAACCTCCTGATCAATGGAGTAAACTCAACACTGATGGCAGTGCTTTGAGTAATCCAGGCAAGATGAGGCCTGGTGGTATCTTAAGAGATCATAAAGGTTAGATGATTTTAGCATTTGCCACTCCTTTGGGGGAAGACACTAATAATCAGGCTGAAATAGAGGCTGCTATATTTGGCATGACATGGTCCTTACAGGTAGGCTACAGGAATGTCAGTTTAGAGGTGGACTTCAATGAGCAGCAATTACCAAAGGAAGCAAGAACTTATCATCAACTGGACATGCTGGAAATGGCACTCTATATCAGAACCTATATCAGAACCTGAATTCTGTACAGAGGTTTGTTTATTGCGAGAACAGAGACCACAACGATGACCTTGAGAATCTGATTTCACTAAACTTCCTTATTTTTAATGTGTTATAAACGAGACGTTGAGACTATACCCTGCAGTACCGCTTCTTTTTCAGTGGTAGGGTTGCCTAAAACTACTGTTATTCTACTAGCTAAGGTCTTGTGGAATTTTCGAACAAGAACCTCTCTACTTAACCAGTTCTTAGAGGCTAAGTATTGTACTGGAACTCATCCAGTTGGAAATAAATGGAGATCTGGACAATCGCATATGTGGAAAAGGATGATGAAGGTTAAAAAATATTATGATCATCACATACTCTGTAAAATTGCTAAGGGAAATTGCTCTTTCTGGAGGGATAACTGGACGGGAAATGGCCCCCTCTGTAACCTCCTTAATCATCAGCAAGCTCTAAGGATATCAAAGTCTCGGACTACATTGAAAATGAAATATCGAATATGCCAAAACTAATGGATATAATTCCTTCTCACATTGCCGAGCACAATCAAGGAATCAAAATTCATGATGCACACAAAGACGTCTCAGTTTGGACCTTTGAAGACATGGGCAGATTTACATGTAAATCAGCTTGGAGAAGCCTAAGGAAATTTAAAACGATTTCTTTAACTTCTATGAAGAACTGGCATCCTAAACTCTCTTTTAAAGTTTCTTTTTTATTTTACGAATGTTATCAAATAGTTTACCTACTGATGATAAACTTTACAGGTTCAAAATGCATGGCTCGTCTAGATGCCATTGTTGCAGAGTGCACAAAAATGAACACATTGAACACATTATTAGAGAAGGAGACATGGCAAAGGAAGTCTGGCAGTTTTTCGCAGGAAGCTGTAGTATCATCAACAAAAACACACATATCAGATCCACTTTGATTAACTTGTGGTTGCACAAATCAAAATACAAAGTACATGACGATTCTACAATGCTTTCCTAATGGTTAATGTTTGTGCAATCCCATATCGACTCGAAGCAGCATATTGTCAGGGAAAAAGGTTATGGGGAATGCACTAACCCCATTCCATAGTTTCTCATGGCTGCTTAATTATACATGCATACAGAAAAACCTTGAACAATCCAGCCAACATGACATCAGTTTCTACTTTCTAAGGACACTACGAATACTTCTGCTCGATTGATTTTAAATTCTAAGACAATCAGAACAAGAAAACTTGTAGAGATGAGGATGGATTCAGCCAAATCTAGTTTCTATCTTTTAGCTAGAAAGTATTAGCTACCATCATTTTTTGCCAGAATTAGTCTAACTAGAAAGTGACTATGCAAATCAACAAAATAAACTAAAAATTTAGGAATTTGTTGCTTACTTGGACAACAAAAAAGTAGAGGTCATTCAGTTGAAACAAAAGATGTCGCAGGTTGAACATGTGACTGTTGAGCAGCGAAGAGTTCCTTCATTTTCATTATTTCTTTCATCTCATTTTCTAAGGTAGACAATCGATCGTTCAAGGATTTGTTTTCCTCATTCAAGAATTTGTTTTCTTCATTCAAGGATTTGTTATCCTCTCGAGATGAACATAGAGCAGAATATAGTTCAGCTTTTGAAGAGGTTCCACCTTTTAAATCGTTCGCCTTTACTCCACCCCCAAATCCAAATACATGGCTACGAGTTTGAGGTCCACAACATTTTTCAACAATCTCTATGCTAGGTAGAGATGGATCTGCTTGAACAATTTCTTGGAGTTGAGCCTACGAAATGTATAAAAGAACATTTTCTATCAAAACACCTAACAATTTCAAGTAATAAACATATATTGAATTTACCAAACGTACATGTTTTTCAATTGCTTCAGGTTCAACAAGCTTGTTATCTTTCTTACGAGTCTCAAAGAAAATGGTTGCCAAATCTGGTGGATTGCCATCTTTCCCTCCCTTTACATCAAAGGCAAACATGTCAAAGAACTCAAACCTTGTGAATATTCCATTATGAAATAGTTTTATGATAATACCTTTTGATAAATAATCTCTCGAATAGGCTTGCTACCAATATGATGAAGCATCGTCAACTTAGCTCTATTTGCTGCATTTCTACTGCTTCTTGCCTGAATACAAAATTGTCTTAGTTGTTAGAATTTACTTTGTTTGGAAAGAAAGAAACTAGAATATTTTCCAAAAGAAACAAATGCAAGATTGAGGTACTGCTGCAATCTTTTACTGGAAATCACCCTGGAAATTCATCAGAAGGGGAATTCACTTATCCCTTCAATGCTATTGCTGCAACAATTTACAGAACTACTTCTAACATTACTACCTATATTTTACATATCACTAAGAAGCAGTTCAACAAAGTGAGATTGAGGTACACGTGGAGCAGTCTGTGGAGCTGTCTATACCAAACGGGTGATGCAGCAATTCAAAACACAATTACTATTTCAGCAACATGGATCAACAACTGGATATATTTGGTGCTAATGAGGTAAATCAAGTAGTAGAAAAGAGTGAAAAATATACTATTAAATCATTAGGCATACCTGGAAACTTTCAGAAGCAAAATGTTCCTTTACTAACCATTCCCATTCTTTTTTGTCTACTCCCCTTGGAATATTCCTAAGAGACTGTTGAATAGGCTTATCCTTCACATATTTTGCATGCAAGTGTCCTCTCCATTTGTTCCATAACTCATTCATCCATCCCAAGATATGATCACGATGATCATTCATGTCAACACTCTTAAATTTATGCTACAATAATTAAACCATGAGTTTGAGTTATTAATAAGGAAAAAGTATCAGGAAAGGATGTCAAAATGAAAAAGAGCTCTGTTCTAGTAGAATAAGCAAATATTCCAGTAGAAAAGGATTCCAATTGCTCATTTACTTATTCCAGTAGCTCATAATAATTCCAGTAGTAGCAAATGTTCCAGTAGAAAAAGTGCTCTGCATCTTCTACATCTACTTTTTCTTTTTCATCTCTTAGAGAAAAAAAAATCCAGTGATTCACATACATTTGAATGCAGTAGCACATGTGAAATGTGAAAATTATTCGACAAACAACTTTATATTTGCATCACATATAAATTTGTTACCTCAATGATTGTTATATGGACAAGAATACTCAAATGTATCAAATAACAATAAAGAAGTTGAATCAGGTGACATTTGTTACCTCAACAGCTGCCCACATATGATTCAACTTTTCTTGTTTAATATCATTCCAAGATGATACTCCCAATGGACATATATTACGATCACGAACAATTTTTCCCAAATGCCTCGAAAACAATTTGCTATTTGGTCCAACCGTTCGATTATTGTAGAAGGTTACTTTCAGCTTTTGTCCAATTTCAAGTGCAGCAACTTCTTTGCACATGTTGCTCCCTCGAACTCTTCTTACCTTTTTTGGATTAGGTGAACCTACAGTTTCATAATTTGGTAAAGACTAGCGATCAAATTCAGTTCTACAAACTAACAACATAACATATGTATTAAGAATATCATACCTTTTTCAATTGTTTCAGTGTGTTTCATAACTTGATCAGTAGATGGAGGCAATGAAATATTGATTTGCTTATCATCTTTCTCACTAACCAAGGGATTTCTGTCCATTTTTTGCATTTCTTGACTAGAAGACTTGGTAGTATTCGATCTTGTGCTTTTAGAAGACATTGTAGACTCAGATCTTTGCTCTATTCCCTTTCCTGTAGCACCTGGATCCGAGAAAATGTAACATAACAGTTCCTCAAAATACAATAGTTCTAAAAAAACACAACAGAGTTGAAAACAAACTTACTTGTTTCAACTTCTTTGGTGTATTGCTTAACTTGATTAGTACATGTCGGAGATGGAATATCAATTTTCATGTTCTCTTTCTCAAGATCCAGGGAGTTCTTACGCATTGTTTCCATTCCTTGACTACTAGACATTGTATAACTTTTCTGTCCTAGTCCTCGAGTCTTCCCTATAGAACGTAGAGAAAATAAATACTATTATCAATACTTAACATAGTTTTTTGGAGCATGAGAAGTTGAAGAACAACGACAAGAACTCATTGAGAAGAAGAGGTTGTGAAACAGAAAAAATAAAGTGTAATCGCTAGGTTGTACATAACGATTACTAGTTGAATATAACTTTCTGTTTAACAAAAATATATATATATATATATATCTTACTTGTTTCAATTTCTTGGATGTAGTGGTTAACAAGATCATTAGATTGAGAAAATAACTTCTTAGCTGGCATATTCCCTTTCTCACCCAACGATTTAAGTCCAACTCCTCGTCCTCGTCCCTTTCCAATAGAACCAGGCGCAACAAATGTATATCTCAAAGTACTCTTCATAGTTGAACTGTCCTCATTTTCAGTCTTGACTAGTTTCATCTTGAACCTGCAAAAAAGTCCAAAAGTAAAAAATAATAAGAAATAATGTATGGCAGTGTTGTTACAAAATTAATCATGCTTTCATAATGTGTAACAATAAATAAATCAATTCATAAAAAAAGGATACTTTACCTCACTAGTTCTTTTTCGTTTCTTTTGTGAAGGACTACCTAACTCTACAACCTCATCATTCATTTGTTCGATAATCTCAAAGGAATCACGAGGTTGAGTCTTCATCACGACTTGCCAACCTTTGTTGGAATTATCATTAGCAAAGAACACTTGGGATGCTTGGTTTGCTAAAACAAAGGGCTCATTTATTTTCAAAAATCGACCCGGATTGACACTCACAAAATCATACTCATCCTTTTTAACTCCTTTTATTTCATCATACACATCAAACCAATTACAACGAAATAAAACCACTCTTCTATCCATGACAAATTGCAACTCAATCACATCTGTTAATACACCGTAGTAATCAAGGTTCTCACTATCTTTATCATTCTCACCCAATACAACAACGCCACAATTTTGAGTCCTTAACTTTTTATCATAATCTTCTATATGAAATCTATATCCATTAACAACATAACCATTAGAACGCCTCAAATATTGGGTAGGACCGCGTGAAATTGACAGGAGATCTTCCATCATACGACTATCATCTCCTTTGTGCAATTGTGCAACCTATTAACAATATTACATTGATTATTTTAGAATTAATATTAAGATATTTAAATATTAAATTTGATGCTTATGTATTACTCACCCTATCTTTAAACCATTCAATAAATTGTCGGTTCCATTCTGCATCAGACAAGTGTATAGCATTCTCATGAGTTTGTGCAAACTCTCTACAAAATTGAAGTGAACCATAAATCTCATATAGAAAGGAAATTATCCTAAAGGAAATGATAATAATAAGATGATATGAAAGAACTCTACATACTCGAGAAATGGTAAGACTTCATCACAATTCTTCAGTATGTATATATGTGCTTGTTCTAATTCATCTGCTTCAAGCTCACATGGAGTTTTAGCTCCTAGAGTTTTTCCGGGTTGGCAAAATATAGATAAGCCTCCACTACATTTTTTTAAACCACCATCAAAATTTCTTTCAGGTTGATTGAACTTTGTGTCAATTCTATGCAGATACCTCGAACATAAAGTCATGCATTCAATTGCAATATAGCCTTCTGCAATAGAACCTTCAGGGCATGCCCTATTACCAATGAGAGATTTCAAAAAATACAACCATCGTTCCACAGGATACATCCACCGATAATGAATCGGTCCAGCAATCTTAGCTTCACTAGCTAAATGAATAGGTAAGTGCACCATGACATCAAAAAATGAAGGAGGGAAGACCTTTTCTAACTTGCAAAGTGTTATGGGAATTTGAGCTTCAATATGATTCAAGTTATCAATTTTCAACTCCTTTGATCCAAGAACACTAAAAAATATTGATAACTCAATAAGTGGTTCACAAACTTCTTTAGACAACATACCACGAAGTGCAAGAGGGAGTAAATGTTGAAGAAGAACATGACAATCATGACTTTTCAATCCAGATATCTTGTGATCTTTTAGGTTCACACATTGAGAAATATTAGATGAAAACCCATCAGGAACCTTTAGATTTTTTAAGAAAAGGCATAATTTGTGCTTATCTTCAGGAGACAAAGTGTAGCAGGCAGTTGGAACTTCAATTTTCTCCCCATTTTGAATTGGATGCAATTCCGACCTAATGTTCATTTCTTGCAAGTCTAACCGTGTTTTAATTGTGTCCTTGGTCTTTCCTTGGACATTCATTATTGTACCCATAATATTATCACATATATTCTTTTCAATATGCATAACATCCAAATTGTGTCGTAGCAAAAGACACTTCCAATATGGAAGTTCAAAAAAGATACTTTTCTTGTTCCAATTATCCTGCCGTTTTTCATGTGAAATCTTCTTCCTTTTCTTTGGATCTTTTGATAACTGAATCCCTTCCAGATCTTGCACTTGATCAAGTATCTCAATACCAGAACATACTTTTGGTGCGGCCCTTTCCTCTTTGTTTCCATCAAATGTCTTCGTCTCCTTCCTCCATTTATGACTAAGAGGAAGGTAACGTCGATGACCCATAAAACACTGCTTCTTACAATTAGTCAATCGAATAGAAGAAGTATCTTTTTTGCAACATGGACATGCCAATTTTCCTTTTGTACTCCATCCAGATAAGTTTCCATATGCTGGAAAGTCATTGATGGTCCACAACAAAGAAGCATGCAACTTAAAATTTTGTCTAGTTGATGCATCATAAGTCTCAATACCAACTTCCCACAACTCCTTCAATTCCTCTATTAATGGCTGCAAATATGTATCTATTGCATCTCCAGGACCATTTGGACCAGGAATAATCATTGACAAAATGAAATTTTCTTGTTTCATACACAACCAAGGTGGTAAATTATAAGGAATAAGAACCACAGGCCAAATGCTATGTGAGGTTTTTGAATTCCGAAATGGTTGGAATCCATCACTAGCAAGTCCAAGCCGAACATTACGAGGGTCAAGTGCAAATGAAGGATGAAGTTCATCAAATGACTTCCATGCCATTGAATCAGCTGGGTGCCTCATTATTCCGTCATCAACTCTTTCATCCTTATGCCATGTCATTAGAGTAGATGTCTTTGTAGACATAAACAATCTTTGAAGTCTAGTCTTTAAGGGAAAATAGCGTAAGCTCTTTGAAGCTATCTTTTTACCTTTCTTATTACTTGTTTCCCCACTATGTGTATTTATTTTCCATCTGGACACACCACAAACTTTGCAAGAATCGAGTAAGCTATCCTCCTTCCAATATAACATGCAATCATTAGTACAAGCATCAATTTTGTCATAAGAAAGCCCAAGTTCTTTAATTATCTTCTTTGCTTCATAATATGAGTTTGGCAAATTAGCGCCATCAGGCAACAACTCCTCTTTCAATAATTTCAATAACATTGTAAATGACGCATTACTCCAACGACCCATACTTTTGATATGAAGTAATTTGATCAAAGAGGAAAGCTTTGAAGCTTTTGAATTTTGGTACAGTGGCTGCTCGAAATCCTTCAATAGGCTGAAAAAGTTTTTTGCTTCAACATTTGGTTCCTCCTCTGGTAAATCATCACAATCTGTGTGTGTACTTCCTCCATTAAGATTAGGATATAAATCTCTCAACAATTCTTCTACTTCATCCTCACTCTCACATTCTTCTACAACATTACCATCTTCATCATTAGATTCCGAATTTGATTCTGACAATGGCTCACCCAAACGTTCTCCATGATGATACCAAAAAGTATAGTTTCGAATTATTCCATGCACTATCAAATGTGTCTCAACTGTTTTACGAGTTCCAAAAATTGTATTGAAACATTTGATACATGGACATCGTATTTCATTTTCTTCTCCTGTTCTTTGAAAGGCATAATTCAAAAACTTCTGCACACCGTCTAAGTAGATTTCATCGAGTCGATTTTCAACAAGTTGCATCCATTGCTTACTAGGTGCCATACCTTATAGTATACATAAAAATAAGATTTAGAAAAATAAAGGAAAATAAAAATCAAAATATGCGCACAACTTGTTACAATTAGTTTTACACAACTAAGTTGAACTCTAAGATCGCACTTTCTAGTGGACCTTAGCTACTTGTTCAGTTAATGAATTGTGGTATACTATCATATGACAAAGAATGATGCAAATATAATTTTTCCTGCCAATATGTTGACATACCAAACTTGAACAATAAAAAGGAGTAAACTTAAAAAATATACAGAAAAGAACACCATATACAAAGCAAAATAGCTAGAATGTCTTTCTAAGAATTTCAAGGTTTTCTTTGGGTTATCCTTAGCTTTTCACTCATGCTTTCATTCTTGTCTATCATTTATGATTATTTTCTATGATAATCTTATTTGTTGACGCAATTTCAATATTTTTTAAAAAAAGCTAGTAGTTCCTTGTTGACCAGACAACGACATAAATGACCGTTCAAATTGACTTGTCTATTGTAAAAAATAGAGCTTGGTGGACTATTTTTAGTTGATTGTTCAAAGACTCCAAAGTCTAGTAAATAAGTGATGTTAATAGATGTGTAGATTAACGACATGTAACAAATTAATGAAAGAAAACAATTACTTAACTCAATCGAAACTCAAATTAATGAAAGAAAACAATTACTTAACTCAATCGAGACTCAAATTAATGAAAGAAAACAATTACTTAACTCAATCGAGACTCAAATTAATGAAAGAAAACAATTACTTAACTCAATCGAGACTCCAATATAAAGAATCTTTAGGTTGTACACTTGACACGCCTAAAACAGGGAACTCAGATTCAAGCGAGTTTCAACCCCCTTTCTAATAATTAAACTATCTATGTGAACAACAAAATGATCACTCCGTAGTCATCGTTAAGGATTAATAACAAAAGTTGTTCATTCTAATTCAAGAAATTCTATTAGAAAGTGTTTTAAGTCTCTTATCTTTGGCTCCTAAAGTTCATTAAGCAAAGAGAACAAGAATCTGATTATAGTATGAGCTTTGATGAACATTATATGGATACAAAAGTTCATGAAACCATGGACTTGTTATACGAGGATCAGAAGACAGTACCAAAAAAACTATTGAATCCTAAACCATTTATTCGAAATGATGGATCTAGTGAAACTAATAGGTCAGGATAACATGCTACATTTGTCAAGAATGATGCAGAGGAGACTGCTGCTGATTCAGTGATTAGAGTTCTCAATGAAAGTGCAAATGAGGTTCTTGAAGAAACCATGAACCTTATTCTGGCAGCGATCAGAATGGTGGATTTCAAGCGTAGGAGGGAGAAAAATCAAGCTTCAGAACAGACTACTATTAAATTAAACAAAGAAAATTTCTTGTCGTGAAATCCTTTGATGAACATTATATGGATACAAGAAAAACAGATCAACAAAAGCTGTTCATTCTAATTGCAGAAATTCCATTAAAAAGTGTTTTAACTCGCTTATCTTTGGCTCCTAAAGTACATTCAGCTAAGAGAACAAGAATCTGATTATAGTATGAGCTTTGATGAACATTATATGGATACAACAGTTGATGAAATCATGGACTTATTATACAAGGATCAGCAGACTGTACCAAAATAGCCATTGAATCGTAAACCATTTATTCGAAATGATGGATCTGGTGAAACTAATATGTCAAGAAAACATGCTACAGTTGTCAAGAATGATACAGAGGAGACTACTGTTGATTCAATGATGAGAGTTCTCAATGAAAATGCAAATGAGGTTCTTGAAGAAACCATGAACCTTATTCTGGCAGCGACCAAAATGGTGGATTTCAAGCGCATGAGGGAGAAAAAATGAGTTTCAGAACAAACTACTATTAAATTAAACAAAGAATAAGAGACAAATGCTAATGAATACACAATCCTTAAGAATGCACAAGGAAACAGTTCTCAAACTGTTGTGGCTAAGAATTATGCTGATAAGCCATTCAAGCATAGAAAGCTTGAGTGTCCAGCACTTGATGAGAACAACTGTAGGAGTGATTTGAATAACCAACTTCCTTGTCAGACACTTACCACGCCTAAAATAAGGAACTCAGATTCAAGCGAGTTTCAGCCTGCTCTCTAATAATTAAACTATCTAGGTGAACAACAAAATGATCACTCCATAGTCATCGTTAATGATGAATACGAGAACAACATATAAACAAAAGTAGTTCATTCTGATTCCAGAAATTCCAGAAAAGTGTTTTTAGTCGCTTATCTTTGACTCCTAAAGTACATTAGCCAAGTGAACAAGAATTTGATTATAGTATGAGATTTGATTAACATTATATGGATAGGGACACCATAGTGAGTGAATTATACAGAATACTAGAGGAGTTCAAAAATTGGCCATGTATTCGAAATTATATACTCTGAACTCATCAAATGGATTAAAAGGAACTCGAGCAGATTTGAAGGAAGATTTAACTAGATTATGGGAGAGCATTGCGAATGAGGATTCCTACACTGCTTGTGTGAGAACACCTACTACGATAAGAGGCGAAGTACATAGTTTATTTTTGTGGAAATCGTATATGCTATATGATTAGAAGATTCATTAGATCAAACAGGTTAAGTCTTAAGCCTGCTTTGGTGGTTAACACAGATTAATTACTTAAACAAAATTGACTTATCAATCGTCGAGTATAAAACATAGTAATCACTATCTTTAATTCACTGGTCAAAGACTCCAAATACAAGTGAACCAGTCAAGTTAAAATAATTATCGATTCACGACCCGCAACACACAAATAAAAGAAGACAATTACTTGTGTTGTAGTATATAGAAAATAATCTGTTTGTTACTACAAGTTGATAAAGACTCCAATATAAAGATCTGTGTTTTATAATCATCAACTAATCAAACGACAATCAGATATTCATTCATACAAGGAACTTTGGTGTCCATTGAATAAGGGAAATCACGAAGCAGAGAATAACAGAAGCAAGGTGCCCTCTTAGTTATTTTTCAGAAAAAAAAGCTTTACTTTATGGGTTATGTGATTTTTCGAACATAAAATATACTACAAACTTGAATACACTTCAACAAATTAAACCATCAATTAGAATCTGAACTCAATAAAACCAGAAAACTGGGCAAAGTTGAACGACATAACAGAGAACAAAAAGAAAAAGAAAAGAAATCTTACCAGAATTTCGTAGTAGAGAGAAGCAAACAGAGACGTTGCTGATCGATAGAAAGGCTTTGAGGAAGATCTGGATAACTCTAGGTAGAACCTGCACTTGATCGAGATGAAAATGAGATAGCGTGCGTTCTTGAGAATACGTAAAGGCTAAGTTAGGACCATTGGGTATTGAGAGAAAACAGGGTTTTTTTTTTAGATATTTAGGAAATAAGGTTTCTTTTGGCGCCTAATTTTTCAGCCAAAAAAAAAAATTGATTTTAGTAAAATTTTTAGGGATGTTTTGGTGTTGTGGTCTCCCGCTAACTCTCTCAATTACAATTGGGACTAGTTATTAATATTTTTAGGGACTAGATTTCGCACCTTCTCAAAATCATATAGCTTTTAGGACCGAAATATAATCTCGTCCCAATATGTATAATTTTAGTGACGAGATTATTAACTCGTCCCTAAATGTTGGTCATAAATAAGCCTTTTTCTTGTAGTGCTATCTTCTTCTTTTCTGCATTACATCCCCACAAGAAAGCTCTACATATTTTGTCCACTTCCTTAAGGATACTCTGAGGTAAAATAAACACTGCCCCCCAAAAGCTATGTATGGAAAATAATACAGTATTAATCACTTGTAATCTCCCAGCATAGGAAAGCTGCTTAGAGTAAGTTACTGTAATTCTCTGTGTGATCTTATCAACCTATTAATAGCATTCAGTTTTCTTCCATTTCTTTGGTGACAAGGGAAGTCCAAGATATCTAATAGGAAACTGGCCAATTGAGAATCCAGTCCTCAACAGAATTTGACTTCTTGTATCCTCATCCACTCCAGCTAGGAATACACTTGATTTTTCCATGTTTGCCTCTAGTCCAGTAGCAGCACTGAAATGTGCTAGTGCCTCCATTACTCTATTAACTGATTCCACAGTCCCTTTACAAAATATCATCATGTCATCAGCAAATATAAGGTGAGTGAGCTTTAACTTCTTGCACATTGGGTGGTATCTAAAGTCAGGCAGTTGACTCATTACATGCAGTATTCTTGACAAGTACTCCATGACTAACACAAACAGCAGGGGAGATGCAGGATCCCCTTGTCTTAAGCCTCTTCTTCCAGCAAAAAAACCATGATTCACCCCATTGACCGTCACTGAGAACATAGTAGTGGTTACACCTAGCATGATCCATTGAATGAATTGTCCAGGGAATCCAAAACTATGTAGTACTTCCTCCAGAAATTCCCAACTTACCATATCATAAGCTTTCTTTAAATCTATCTTCTTAAGACACCTAGGAGAAACTGACTTCCTATTATAGTGTCTTAGAAGATCATGACAAATCAACACATTATGCATCATTGATCTCCCTTGTACAAATGCAGACTGATTTTCTGCCACTAAGTGACTGATTGCCATCTTCAATCTACTACAAATTAGTTTAGAAATGCACTTATAAATGACATTACAGCAAGAAATGGGCCTAAAATGACTGGCAGTTTCAGGAACATCAATTTTTGGAATTAGAGCAATACTGGTTGAGTTGATCTGCCTTAGAATTTTGTTATTTTGAAAAAACTCAAACACTGCAGCTGTCACCTCATCACCCACAATTGGCCAAGCTTCTTTATAAAAACCACTTCCAAAGCCATCTGGACCAGGGCATTTGTTACTATCAATCTAGAACATTGCCTTTTTCACTTCCTGTGGTTCAAATATGTGAATTAGAACATTTTGTTGTTCTTCAGTAATAACTTTCCCTTGCCTTATCAGATCATTTACTATTGGGCTTCTTTTTGCTGCCTTATTACCCAGAATCCCCTCATAATGATCCACAAACAGTTGCGCAATGATTGTAGGATCAGTTTGCCATACACCTGATTGATCTTTTAGTTGTGTAACAGCCTGCTTTAACTTCATGTGCTTTATAATTGAATAAAAATACCTAGTATTGTCATCCCTCAGCCTTATCCAAGTTGCTTTACTTTTTTGTTGTAGAAATAGTTCAGCCAAATATGAAGAAGTCCTGAATTTCTGGTACATTTGACTTTCCATCTGCTGGTATTCTATGTTAGATGGATCTGTTTGCAACTTCCCTTGTGCCTGCTTGAGTTTTGCCCTGTCTTCATTTGCCTCATTAACTATATTCTGAAACTCTTTTGTGTGCAGCACCCTCAATTTCTTTTTTAACAACTTCAATTTCCTCACCACTTTATACATCATACAACCCTCTATACTTGCATTCCAACCCTCTTGTACAATATCTTGAAACTGTGAATGTTTTGCCCACATGTTACAGAATTGAAAGGGTTTCCTAGTCCTACATTCCTCATTAAGGACAACCCTAGCTGGGCAGTGATCACTGATGCCCTCAAGCAAGAATATTGCTTTGCAATTAGACATTAAATCCAACCAATCTCGATTAATAAAAATCCAATCAATTTTTGAGAAAATCATGTTATCATCATGCTTATCACTTCATGTGTATCTATTCCCCTGAGTAGGGAATTCAATCAATCCACAATCATTCACACATCCTTTGAAATCCATAATTTCTGACCATGTAATTGCATTGCTCTCTATTCTATCCTCAACAGCCAGAACTGAATTAAAATCACCTATAACCATCCATGGTTTATTGCATCTCTTACTTTGAACCACTAAACTGTCCCATAATTCCTTTCTATTTTCCATGCTATTGAAAGTATACACATACAATATTTCAAAGGAAATGCAAAGAGAAATAAACTTTACCTCACAAGTTATTTGTTGAGCATTCATAGTAATAGGATTTTACTTGATAGTAATCAGGCCTCCAGCTTAACCATATTCTACCATTGTAGTGCCTCTCTAAATTTGTTATATACTTCCATCCAGCAAACATATTAGCAGCCATTTGTTCAATTCTTCCACTCTTTACTTTTGTTTCTAGTAAGCCAATCAAGCTCACTTTTTCTTCATTGCAAAGGATTTTAACTTCCTTTTGCTTATTTGGGGCATTTAGCCCTCTAACATTCCAACTAAGCAAGTTAACCATGTCCAGACTTGGGCATTGTCTGGCCTCCCACATTCGTCCCACTTTCATTCCCTCCTATCTTTCTTTGAAGTATCTGAAATGAGTTTATGCTTTCTATCTCTGTTGTATGCCCTAGAGGAGATTTTGAATCTGTTCTCCCTAACCGTGCAGGTGTTTTCCATCCTTCTTTCCCTCCAATTACCTCCCCTTCACATTGATGTGCTCTTGAAAATTGTGGTACCCCTATTTCTGGTTGTTTATTTTTTGCTTGCCATTGCTTCACCTCTCCTTCTTTCTGCCCAACTTTAATGGGAATTTTGGCCCTTTCTTCTTTAGCCTACAATCCTCCTCTTTATGATCATACTTAGTACAAAACTTGCACAATGTTGGCTTCCAATCATACTGTACAGCCTGCTCAGTCAATTTGCCTTTTTCATTCTTAAACATCACCACATCTGGCAGTTCTTTCCCCATCTCAACCTCTACCAATATTCTCGCAAAATTCAAACCCATCCTCTCCTCCGTGTTATGATCCACCATCATAGGTCTCCCTACTAAGCTTCCTATCTTACTCAGCCCTGCCTTGCTCCAATATTTAAAGTCTAGACCTGAAAATTTGATCCAGATTGGGACTGTCTGCAATTCCTCCTTTGTAAACTCTAACTCTGGTGTCCATTCTTTGACAATAAAAGGTTTGTTATCAAAGTGGTAAATACCTCCCTGTAAAACCTCTTGTTTCCCAATCTTCGTTTCAAATCGCACAACCAAAACCCCATTCCTTAACATAGCCACTTTGTCAATGCCATGTTTCCCCCATAATCTCTGAATGTATCCTTGTATCACCTGGAAAGGAGAATGAGCTCCAAGAACATAACACACTATCGCATTTTTCCAATATGTAATTTCAGAACTAATATCCTCAAATTCGATTTCCATTATATCTCATTCCTTTCCCGGCGCAACATACTCCAATTAATAACCTGCATTAGATAACTTCGCTATATCAAAGTCATCCCAGATGGATTTCTTATTTCCTAGTGACACAGTTTCCTCCTCCACTTCGTCTGCCCATGATTTCTTACTGTTGCTTGATTTTACTGGACTTCCAACACTAGAGGTCCGGGTTATCCCATCCCAAATACTCTCTGCCTGTTTCTGTTATTGTCGTAATGGGTCCTTGCACCCTAGTACTGTTTCATTGACTTGCCCAGTCCCTTGTGAGATCCCTTTTTCTACAATACCTGCACTTACCAGCTGATTAGAAAGTGATTCTATATTCCTTAACTTCAATTTCTCAGTATCTTTTGCTCCAGATTTTGTACTCGATTCAGCTACATTCAAACTTGATTCAACAATTTTCCCTTCTATCTGCCCTATTTTGCGCCCTCGCTGGGAGTTTCCTTTCATTTGTAGTGCTTCCTTTGCCATTAATGCCTTCTGAGTAGGAACGCGAGCTCTCTTACCCATGGTAGGCGCAGGTTAAGCTACCGTGCACCGAGAGAGAAAGCATCCCAAGCATCCTATTTAAGTTCTTTTTATATCTATATCTCACTTTTCACCCAACCTCAATTGCAAGAAAAGAGGTGCAATCACGCACCAATTGTTGTTTGACACGTATTAAATTCTTTTAATTTTTAATTTTTAGATTCATTTTCATTTTCATTTTCATTTTTTCTATTTTTATTAACTTTATTTTCATTTTCCCCCTCTTTCTTCTTAAATCTTCATACCTCAAATCCTTTGTTCTTTGTTGTAAATCCTCCAAAAGTAGCAGTCATTGTCGCCTTCAACGTAGCCTCCATGATGCTTCCCTGTTACAACACTATTTCCGCCACTAAAACATCACTAAAAAAAAATCAATTCAACTTTCAAGTTACTAAAGCAAGGTAATGAGACAAAAAAAATAGAGTTTCATAGTACTCTCTAATCAATGGAGTTCACATTTGTTTTTATTTTATTTTTTAAAAAAGAGGATAAAAGAAGAAAAAGAAAGAAAGAAAAGCAAGAGACAAGAAAAAAAGTGATAAAAATGGATGAAGTAAATGATCTTCTAAGTTGAAGTGGATGAAGGAAAAATTGGATTTTGAATTTGGGTGAAGAAGATAATGGGGAAGATAATGTAAATTAATTAAATAATTAATAATAAAGAAATAAAACGACACATGGCACTTTAAAACTGGTTAATGGCAGTGAAAAGACTGGGTCACACGCCTCATGTGCGTGGTAACAACCAAGACGAGGAAATGGGTCATTTTGACCCATTTACAAAGATATTAAATAGTTCTGTGGGTGATAGGACACTTCCAAAGTTAAGGTGTCCTTATGCAAATACCGGACAACTTTAGTGGTGACTTTATGTCTTTTCTCTAATATTTTCTAACTTTTTACTTGTTACCTTATTTTGTTATTTTAGCTTTAAAATAAGTATTTATAAGCATCTTTTAATTTCACCTAAATACTGTAAAAAAAAAACTTAAAAATTTACTTTGGTTTTAAAATATTAAAATAAATCAATCCAAACAGATACTTAAGCCATGAATAATATTAAGAAATCAATTTAGTTCTCCAATGTACCACAAAAAAAATATTTGTTGATGTTCTTGTTTCTCCACACTTGAGATTTCCTAAATCTCAATTTTATTTTATTTTATTTTTAAAAAAGGTTTAAATATTGAAGAGTTTTGTTGAGTCTGAAACAGGTGAAACAACTTTTAATATTGCAGTAGAGGAAGTTTGCTGGATTTGTAGTTTCTTGCAAAATGGATCATTTATGATTTTGATCAGTTTGCTAAAAACAAAAATTAGGAAGAAAAAATCATCACATAAAATGTTAAACTTTCTAACAATATAGCTAAGATAATACATATATGATATACTAGTTACGTGAAAAAGAAAAATAAGATTCAAATACTGCATTTACAATAGATAATACATATATTAATGAGTGAAAGAAACAACAAGAATCTAATACTACATTTACAATAGATAATACACATATTAATGACATGAGAAAAGAAAAATAAGAATCAAATATTGCATATATGATATCCTTTTTTAAATATATATATACACGAAATTACTTTCCGTTTCAATTTAATATGTCATCGAAAATAGTATTTTTATCTCTACAAAATATGATTAAGATCTGTGTACATTTTATTCTTTCTGTTATCCCTTATAAAATTAGACTTCTCATATATATTATTGTTAATTTGTTATTGTTGTTGAGATTACTTCTCAATGCTACTAACGAAAGGTCACCAAAATTTATGTCAAAAGTTTTGTTCAGGCAAAATTGTAAACGACGATCAAAGAAAATGGAAAATAAAGCAAAAATTGTAATTCCGAGTGCCTTTTCAACATTATTGTCAAAATATCTGTTCCTTTTTTTTTCCCCCTAAAAGCTAAAAGGATGTGTTACTTTTTTTCATCCAAGGTAAAACTAAAGTCCATTAATGTACTGTCGTGCAGTCAAACTTGTTTCTCCCATAAAAGAAAAAAAGAAAAAAAAAAACTTACTATAATTTTTTTATATATATAAATGTATAAATAAATTACCCTTCTCTCTCTTCAATAAACGGCGAAGATTCGATCAGAGTAGCCGGGGACGACTAACTGCAACGTAACAACTATAATATCTTCCGATTCCTAATCATCAATGGCGGAGTAGTCCAACCGTTTCATCCCCAAATTCATCTTCCTTTAACGTCGCCGTTTTTATCTGGATTTGGATTTTCCGGTCAAAGTCTAGTCAGATTCAGTCCTCGAAATTCCTCTTTTGCATATCAGGTCGCATCGGAACCCTAGGTCTGTACTCATTTCTGATTGAAATTTGTTGTTGCAATTCTCCGGATACCAGATTTATAGCTGTTATAGTTTGCTCAAGATCAAATTTATTCGCGGTAGTACAATATCTGTTTCCTTTGCTTGTGTATTGGATTCGTTTAGTGTTAATTCCATGATGTGATACCTAAGTGTTAGATTTTGATACGATTTATTGAATTCAGCTGCATTGGACTTGAAGTTATTCCGACTCTACTTGTTTTGTGATACATGATTTTAGATGTTGACTTATTTGCTATGTTAGCTGAACTAATTCGTATCACATGAATTTCTATGTTTTATTATTGTTTTTCTCTTCTGTTTACTTGTTTGCATATTTCAACTTTTCTTTCTGTTTTATTGCTATTTTACATGACGATAGTGTTCACTTGGGATCTATCCAGCCAAAATGCTTGTGTCCTTACTTTATTCTTGTTAACATATTGAAGCTCATTGGGTACACCGCCAATTGAAGAAGCAAAATGTTTCTAAAAACCTAGTGGCATTTTATAATTTCTTTCTTGACAAAGGGGAGCAACAGTAAAGTTGTCTCCGTGTAACCTATAGGTCACGGATTAGAACTGTGGACCAATTTATTCATTTTCTTACTCTGTCTCTCTCTCTCTCTCACACACACACACAAACTCTTGCGTGTCTCATCTTAATTCAGTTTTCTTGTTTCTTCATTTCATTATCTTCATTCATTTGGCCCAGCAGATTGCTTTGTCAGTTCTGGAGTGTACTCAGGCCTCAGCTTCTAGTGGCAGATTGCATCTAGCCTTCGACTATTTTGGTACTTCACTGCATTTCTGGATTGTACTCAGGTTGAATATTAGATTATCTCTGTGAGCGGCCTCACTGAATATATTGGCCAAGGTTCATTGTCTTATTTTCGCGGACATTTTCAAGTATTGTTCAGAATCGTTGACGGCAATTTTGTGTTTGAAGGTGATCAAGGCAAGTCATTATGATCAAGGTTGTTGGGTTATAAAACTTGTCAATCTGAGAGATAAAAGTCAACCAATTATATCTAGTGCATTTTAGGAATTTATTCCTGTTGAAGTTATTGGTAGGGGAAGTTCATCTCATGAGGTAGCTGGAGCTATAAAATATCTTGTGGATCACAAGCAAAATGTTATATAACTGGAAGAAGCCTCACATTCTTTTCTCTACAGTGCTTGATGGTTTTTATATTGCAATATAACTAGCAATGATGGAACAGCTAACAGAGAAAAAGTTCCCTGTCAACGCAAAAGATTATACATTATATGAGGAAGTTGGAGATGGTGTCAGTGCAACTGTGTATCGGGCTCTGTGCATTCCTCTTAATGAAATTGTTGCAATCAAGGTTCTAGATTTGGAGAAGTGCAACAATGATCTGGTAAGTCTGTTATCTATATATGTCTTTGAGATATGCTAGATGGAAAATGCCCTGGTGTTGAATATGGTCAGAAGTCAGAATGGTGGTGTTGCGAACCTCCTTTTTGATTTAGCTATGTTCTTGTTACCTGGTTATTTTTTATGAAGTATCTTTTTTCTTGAAAAGGAATTGGGTATATTGTTTGAAGGTTGCATGACTGTATACTTATTTGATCCATCTACATAAGGAGGCAAGTCTCCTAGACTCTTGTCTACTATAGATTCAGACTTGTACTAGTCTATACTATTAATAAAGCCCCAACTCTTTTGAGTAAATATCTTGTTCATGCATTAAAGGTTGAAGCACAGTGTTCTCAGGTTTGTATTACTAGTTCTAATGAAGATAGGGTTACATTAGTGTGTTACTATATTCTACTGTCTGCTTTTAGGCCATCGACTCTTTTAGTTTTTACATACGTCTTTCTTATATTTTATCATCTTTTATTAAACAGATTAATCTAATTAAATAAAGAAATTAAAGTTACGACATTCACTTGTGCAGAATGTACATCATCTCCAGTAATTATTTTGGCAGAATGTGCCACATTTATTCATAATTAATACTCCCTTCAACAGAAACTCTTTTAAGGGGCATTCGTGGGCCTAATGTATGCCTCGTTTCAATTGCTGAAGCTTCTAGAATATTTTTTTGTGATTTGAATAGGATGGAATCCGGAGAGAGGTCCAGACCATGATCTTGATTGATCATCCAAATGTATTGCGTGCACACTGCTCATTCACTGCAGGTCACAGTCTTTGGGTTGTCATGCCATTCATGGCTGGAGGATCTTGCCTTCATATCATGAAATCTTCTTATCCTGATGGTTTTGAAGAGCCTGTAATTGCTACATTATTGCGTGAGGTCCTCAAAGCCCTTGTATATCTTCATTACCATGGACACATCCATAGAGATGTAAAGGTATCACTGTGTTATCTGCTTTTGTGGAATAACAGTTTAAGCATTCTTTACTAATTGTTTGCTGAAGAAGAGAGATGATGCTTCTTTTTTGTACTTATATTTTTTAGTCTAGGATTTTGAGCCTCTTTGATATCAAGTTGTGTTATGTTCTGCAGAAAATCCAAATTCACATGTGGTGTAGATCAAATTTCTTAAGTTTCTCTTTCTCTTCACCCTTCTTCCTCCACTTCTTTTCTCCCCATCAATAACATTTTCTTCCCTCATTGTTAACCAAATTGGCAAAGTTATTAGCACATGGGAATAGTTTTTAGCTAATCTTATCTGAGCTACTCTCATTTTCCTGACTCCAGTGTGCATACTGATGCCACTTTCAGCTTTGACTTATATTTTGGTATGTGTTCTTTGCAGGCTGGGAACATTTTGATTGATTCAAATGGTGCTATTAAATTGGCAGATTTTGGAGTTGCTGCTTGCATGTTTGATACTGGTGATAGACAGCGTTCAAGAAATACTTTTGTTGGAACTCCATGCTGGTAAGTTCCCTAGCTGCGGTGAGGTGTAATTTTTATTTGTTAGTGTCATCATTATAGGGACCAACTCTTTTACTTGTAATTGCAATTTTTATTTTTATTTTGAATTCTTAAATAGGATGGCTCCCGAAGTGATGCAGCAACTGCATGGATATGATTTTAAGTAAGTATCTGATCTGCATATCTGTTCTATTGTTGGTTCTAGGTCACGTCTCATGCCTTCAAATAATTGTTTCAAATTAACAGAGCAGATATATGGTCGTTTGGAATAACAGCCCTTGAACTTGCTCATGGTCATGCACCATTCTCCAAGTACCCACCCATGAAGGTTGATGGATGTTCATTGCTATACAAAACAATCAAGGAAGTGGTTTCAAGTTTTCTGAAAATTCGTTCTTTTGTGATCCTTTCTTTCTCTTTGTAATTCAGGTTCTGCTGATGACCCTACAGAATGCACCTCCAGGCCTGGACTATGAACGGGACAAGAGATTCTCTAAGGTTTGTGTGTTTGACAAACTTTTCATTCATTTGAAGTTTGGTTCTGAATTTTTGGTGCTTTTGCAGTCTTTTAAAGAAATGGTTGCAGCTTGCTTAGTAAAAGATCCAAAGAAGCGTCCGTCTTCTGAGAAGCTTTTGAAGCACCCTTTCTTTAAACAAGCACGAGGACATGATTATTTGGCACGTACAATCCTTGATGGCCTTCCACCTCTAGGTGATCGTTTTAGGATGCTTAAGGTCTTGTGCCCATCTTATACTGTGCTTTTCTGGCTGATAGCATTTCCCAATTATACGGAAATCATATGTGATTCTGATTTGTACAATTTGAACTGCTCTATCAGGCTAAAGAAGCAGATTATCTTTTACAGAACCAGGCAATGTATGAGGACAAGGACCATTTGTCACAGGTGAAAACTGAGTGTGCCTAAACTGTAGAACGTGGTAGAGAAATCTCACGATTCACAAATGTGTCCACAGCATCTTTTTGTGTTTCATTGCTGGAATTAAAGCATTTTTCTGCTCTGGGTTTTTGGCCATTGTTTGCGAGTCTGTATTTTATATTTATACTTGTTAAGCTTCAATCCTCTAAAGTAGCTTACTTCGTATATCAAATGAAAATGAAAAATTCCCCCTCCTCTCCTCTCCTTTTTTTTTTTTTTGAATAAGCAAGCAAAAAAATGCCTCCTTTATTCTAACTACCAAGAACTTTAGAAATGATAAGAGGAAGGTCCTGAACTACACTTGATTTTGTACGTGTTATCCCATTGAATTCATTTTTAATTCGCTCTTCATTTTTTTTGGAAAACTTTCATAAAAATGTTGTAACCTATTAGTTCTGACTACAACATAAGTTATTATCATCATCGTTGTTGTTGCTAATTATTATTACATCCTCCATTTTTATTATTATTTATTATTATACACATACATAGAGTGTGTCAAAAATATCTACTATTATTCGAGTATACAGCAAATCTGGATAATAAGCAAGGTGAGAGGCTGTATTCTTTCCTCTTTTTTCTCAAACATTCACCAAGATTTTGGAGAACCATAGTTAGCAGTGGTGTGTGTATTTGAAAGCTCACCCAGAGTTGTAACCTTGTTTACGATTGTATAGTTGAGAGACATGCTAGAATGTGTATACAAATTTGAGAAGACTTCAATTAGTTTGGGGAGGCTTGTTATTGCTAACGGATATAATTCTATCACAAACTATATCACTTAAAATAGCTATTTCTGTTTTAGTTGGGAGGTCAAAGTACACAAATAACTGTTTTGTGTTTTGTTGTAAATATACTTCTAGCTCTTTTAATTAAGAAAAAAATATTATTAGCACGAAATGGGCCCGAATAGAGCAAAACAGAAATATATGATTCTTAGAGATGATACCAACTATGTTACAGATTGAGGTGAGTGATCCTATTTGAGAAAGAACCTTGATGTGTTTTATTCCATCGTATTTGAGAAATCAAATTTGGCATCAGATGTTTGTGTAGCTTATGCAAATATACACACAAAGATATATTCAAGGTCAATCTTAATGTAATTCTGTATATTCACTGATGCAGCAAGAGTATATTCGTGGTATCAGTGCTTGGAATTTCAATCTGGAGGATCTGAAGAACCAAGCTGCTCTTGTATGTACTTATTGTCCATTCACTTAGAACAATTGATTTAGGTAACAATGTCTAGTGTCTATTAAATTTATTTATCCTTTCTTTATGGTGTCTGTAGCTTCCAGATTTTGACGACATTCCAGATGCTGAAGATTCAAGTACCAGGGGGAAGCTAAGGGAGGGAAATGGTGACGTTGGTTCTGTAGCAGAAAGGCATAATCAGTCGAGTGTCCTATCTCACGAGGTATTCATATTAACCATGTTGAAGAACTATATTACTTCTCTTTGTATACTATTCCTTCTCGATAGATTGATGCTGCAATATAAGCCTTCTGAAATTCTTGTCATACTCAATTGCCTCCAGTCTGATATCTCTTTGGACTGGATATTTTTACAAGTTATTCAAATGTGTCCTTCATTATCAGATTTATGATTGTTGATATCTCCATTCAGGATGAGATGAATGACAATCATGATTTGGATGGTTCACTTGCTGCATTTCCTATTAAGCCTCTTCAAGCACTCAAGTAAGAATTTTGTCTTCCTACTGGTTCTGCTTCTTCTATTGGAATTTGATAGTAAATCCATCATCACCAACCCAAATTATAGCCAGTTGGTTTCATTATCCAGATGTGTGTGTGTGTATTTACATATATAGTTATATTTTGCTATTTGGAATGTGGTATTCCTTGGAAGCACAACCCTGTTTGCATTATAGGTATGTCTAGCTGAGTCTGGTACATTAAGGAAAGTGATGTTGAAATATTAAAACCTTTCTTGATGTTCAAGTGCTGTGAGTATAATGATCCGAGGTATAGAATTAGCATAGCTGCCATGCTAGTAATTGAGTTAAATGTGTATAAAATTAGCCAGTAATTGAGTTAAAGGTACAGAATTAGCCAGTTGGTTTTATGATCAAGGTCTACCGATTTTCCTATGTGAAAGATTTAAAAGTTTTGGTTCTCATTGAGTTAAATAATGTGGTCCAACCTTCATTTTGTCTGGAATATCTTTCAACTAGCTCCTCCTCCTGTTATTGGACTTGAAAGCATGCTTGCATCAGATTAACAGATGAATGAAGTTACCTGCTCACATAGTAGAAAGTGAGGATAAGTTTGTTGAAGGAATCATTGTCGAAGAAAAGGGAAAGTCAATTAAGCAAAAAAGTTCCAGAAATAGTGGAATTATTATTATTAATAATCCTTTTTAAGAAAAAAGTGGAACTATTATATTTCCGACTTGTAAGTTTTTTGTTCCTTGTGAAATTTATGTGTATATAAAATGTTGTACCAATGCAGGGGATGTTTTGATATGTGTGAAGATGACATAACTGCTAGCAGTCCAAGTTGGGAAGATACTATGCAATCAGAGTCTAATCAGCAGAATGATATGCTGTCACTAGCGAAAATTGAGGACCAAGATGGTGGAAAAGATGATGGTGAGAATCTGCGACAGAGTAGCTCCGTGCCACGTTCTGTTATTCCTGGGCATAAAAAGTTTTTTAGTGGTTCACTGCTACAGGATAACGCTCTTTCACCCAAAAAAGTTGTTACTGATGGAGAGAGGTATATTTATTTGTTGTGTTCACAATTGAACTGCTAGAGTTGGTCAACGTTTTCTGAAAACAAAAAACAGTTGCAATATGGATGAAGATAGCTATTATAGGATGGTAATACTACTAATTTGCTAGTAGATCATGGTATTCTCTCAAAAAGAAAGGAAGGGCATTGAAAATGTGCAACCCCAAGTTAGTCGATGCTTGTTCCTGAAGTAAATGTTATTTAGTTGAAATTTTCAAAAAAAAAAACATCTGCAAAGATTACTAACCAGTAACCAGGAAGTAGTGGGATTCTTGTGCTTTATGGGTTCTGAATATTCTGAGTGTTCTAATTGTGTAATGCGGGTGAATTGTTTGAGTACTTAGGTGCTTCAAGTTCCTGCCAATTTTACTTATAATTTTGACATCAGTGATGATAGTTTTTCTAGAATGCACTTTATCTACGACCTACATGGTTCGAGTTTTGATGTTAGCTGCATGTAGAACTTTTTGTTTGAGTCCGTGTCATCTTAAAATCACATGCAATGATTGGCAATGGTTCAGTCTACATTTTCCATATTTCGAGCAGTAAATTGTTGTTTCAAGCTGTGTTACATTGTTTAGTTCTATATGTAGGGAATATCAACATCCGAAGTACCAGTCTGAGCGAAACTATAGCGGCCCATTGCAGTACCGACATAAAAAAGATTTAGGTAATCCGGTTTCTGACAATGAATTTAGACTGGGTGATGTTTAAAAAACACAAATTCCTCCAGATTATTATGAGTTCTGATTTTCTAAATGACTTTGTTTTGTTACCTTCCCTTCTGAGTCTCTGGATAATGCTTGTCGCAGGAGAAGATTCATCAGAAGGAGCTGTTGTCCAACGCAAGGGACGTTTTCAAGTCACATCAGCAGATCTAAGTCCCAAGGTATATATACTGTGCCTTCTTGCATTGATTGTCAGGTCAGCTATAATAATGCATTATGAAGGGGATTTTTCTTCAGTGACCAGATTCCGTCTATAATACATGTGAATTAACACCAAATCACTTGCAAAATGAAAAAAAAAAAACACCAAATCACTTGCAAATTTTTTTAAAAAACACAACACACAAATCACTAGTGCCATACAAACATTGGTTTATTCAAGGATATGAACAACAAGAGTGGGAAAGGTTGGGTTAGGGGGTAGACTGTGGATAACCTTTAGACTGTTGTGTTTTTTGATGACCATGCTTTATTTTCTTGTTACAAGCATTCCTCATACCTTCCTAAGTGATTGTTACCTGTGCCAAAGCCCGTTTAATATAAGTGAAGCTGAAGATTTGCCGCTTTGTTGATCACCAAGAAAAAAATTTCCTTCATTGTGTTTAGCATTTAGTGGCAATATTTTCCTTCCACATACTTGAGTTTATAGTGCATTTAGAGCGCAATATTTGTTCATGATTTATCCAATAAAATCATTTTTTTCTTCATAAAAAAAGAAAAGAAAAATCCTTCCAGGTTGGTTTGGGAAAAATTTGTTCTTTGGTTTTTGTCGGATTCTGAGCTTTTCTATTAAAGATCTCTTAATTAAGAGGAGTGAAACATTTCTATGTAAGAGTTAAGACCGTTTGCTTTGTGACATGAGCATAAAATGATTTGTCAGGGAATATGCTTTTTAGTTCTTTCAGCTGCTGTCTCCTTTCTATTTCCTTAATAAAATTGCATTCTGCATGGGTTTCTTTAGTTTCACTTTCAGCATTGACTTCCCTGTTTGGTGTTCTCATGGTAAGTATCAAACTTAGCAATCTCTCTTTAGGCGATGGCTTCGTAACCATTGCCTCTTTTTTTTTTCACTTGTTCAGGAACCTACAAACTATTTCTTTAACCCAGTTCAGGGAGGTTCTACTAGTGCAATTAATCTAGGTCTAGCAGCTGCTTCACTACTTCCAACATTGCAATGCATTCTACAGCAGAATACTTTGCAAAGGGTAATTTCTACTACATCAAAATCTTGTGCATCACTGTTGCCTGTTGCTAATCTGTTCTGCATCTTGTTAGGAGGAATTAGTGAAGCTGATCAAGTTCGCAGAGCGAGGATCTGGTAAATTATCTATTTACATTTGGTCCACATTTGACCACTTCGATGTTGAATGTTAACTATATTTATGTGTTGCCCCTGACCGGCTTGCTATTTACATCTGTTTCAGTCAACCCTATAGACTTGGCTGAAGCTGGGACCAGTGATCTTCCGCAGGTAATTGTTTGTTTGTTATGTAATATGATACTAGAAATGGTGCCAAGTTGTTTTGAAAATAACGTATTTTTAATTATTAAAAGAGATAAGACCAAGCAATTAGGAAATAGAGTGTTGTAGGGATACCAGTTATCCCTTTGACCATTATTATAATGTGAGAGTGGGGTTTATATTGAGTCTTGACTCTTTTTCCATGAAGGCCTAAGGCGTTTAAAGGAAGGGGTTGGGGTGATGTGCCCTATCCCATGCATGAGTGTGTAAAAGAAATGCATGGTGTATGTCTGAATTATGTCACGCTCCTGCATCCTCCTAACATCAGCACTTCCATTCTGCAGATGCCTGCTACTTCTGTTAGGGAGAGAGAACTGCAATCAATGGTCATTCAATTGCAACAAAGGTATGATATTCGTTGACAAATTTGAACCTGGTTGCTTGTTATGGAAAACTGAAGGCTCATCAATTTTCAGCATTGGAAGTCTTGTGGAAGAGTTGCAGAGACAAAAGATGAAAAATGTTCAGGTATGTGCTGTACAATTGTCGGGGAAGTCCTTTCCTTTATTTTCTTCCAAAGATCTGATTTTTTTAGAACAAAGTTGAAAACGGAAAATGAAAATGCAGTGCTGCTTTATTCTTGCACTGTTGTTATAAAATTTCCAAGAAACCATTGATGACATGTTTTTCTCAAGTTGTCATTTCTGGCTTGCAGTTGGAAAAGAAATTGAATCGCTGATAAAAACTAGAGGATATGAAGGCTACACTACATGGTTGGTGAAGTTACTACACATGCTTGTGCTGGGGCACATCGTTAAGTTACTTGGCGAGTGGGTTGTTGTATTTTTTGTGTACCATATGTGTGAATGTAAAGTAGGCACCCAAATTTTGAGATGCTATTCATTGTCAGAATCTTGATTATCTATTGTAATATACCAATTGGGTATTGTATTTAAGTTGTCCTTCAATATTAATTGAAATTCTAGGAGCAAAAAAAATGCAGCTTGTGTAAATCACCCTTGCGAAACCCAGACCCTTGTTCCGAAATAAACGTAATAAACCTCTATGGAGGAGTTTGGTCCATTTGATATTCCTAGTGTTGATATTTTGAGTTGTTGATTATGTAACTTATATGTAAGATTTTTATTTTTTATGTTAAAGATAGCTGTTTTTTTTTTTCCTTTGTTTGGGGGTGTTAGCTAGGAGAGCTTTAAGTGGGTAAAGAAAGGTCAAATAACTCCCAAAATTCCATCAAAGATCCTTTTTGGCGTGGTTGTTTAAAAAATCAAAAAAATCGCCGCTGCCGGGGATCGAACCCGGGTCACCCGCGTGACAGGCGGGAATACTTACCACTATACTACAACGACATTGTTGTCTAACATCTGCTTTAGAAAAAATTAGACTGTTGTTAATCGAAAAATGGTTATTTGAACGTTGAAGTCACATACGGATATAAACAAGTTGAAGTTTTGTGGGTAAAAATTTCTAAAATGTGTTAACCAAATTTTATACTTCATGCTTAAAGTTGTAATAATGAGTTACTCTGACAAACACTTGATTATTCGAAATCATGGCCAAATAACTATGTATAAGTTCATGCGTGAAACTGGATAATATAACCAGTGATTGGGAAAACTTGTGGCGCAAATGTATTGAAAAGTTCCATCTTTTCTTTGACATGAAAGTAATTTTTTAAGGTATGTGCACCATAAAAAGATAATCCTCGTAGAATTGTTTGAAAAAGAGAGAACAAATCGCGATCTTCGTTTGCACCAAAACACTAGAATGATCACAATAAATGCATTTATAAAGACGAGTCGTAAAGCCCCTCTTTCAACAAGGACACCAATAGAAACACTTTTTTTTACAGTCTAGAGAAGTCTTGCTGATAATAGAACATCATTAAGGAGTAAGCACAAAACACTTCACAGGACTGAATTAATCATTAAGTTTCTCTCTTCTGGCTATAACAACTATGAACAATCCAAAATTGACAGTATAGGTCACCAAAGGCAGTTCTCAGTGACAGCCAAAACGATACCCTTCAAAGTGGGCTGCATATAAAAAGAATGCAATGAACTAAAGGGAAGAAGCACTTCTATGTGCAAAGAGAGTAAAATATCTGCATGTTACTAACCAGAGAATGGTCGCGTAGTCCAAGAGATAAAACCAAAGACCTAGAAGATCCGGCATTACTGCGAATAAGCAAGGTTTGGATTAGTAGAGATATTAGTATCTGATTCAGGTATCATCCCTCACAGAGAGTCGAAATCATAATAAATTTCAGTTCCCGTAAGTACCTTATGTGTTCAATAATCTGCCGAGCGCATGCAACCAGCATGGGCTGCAGAGAAAAATGCAGTTTATCAAGTTTATAATTATACACAAAAAGACATGAAATTACTGCAGTATATTATAAATTACCTCATCGCGTTTACCCAGTAATACAGAAACACTAAAGGTTGGATGGATCGACACCCCTTCCTCCTTCCTGCACAGCAAGATTTCATACCTTACATCGGTTATTTGACAAAACTCTTTCCAACTGAGTGAGGAGATTCAATTATGAAAACAACTCAACTACAAGCTATAAGATCTCTCGACTCATGCTCAGAGTACAGCAATAGACAGAACAAGTGAAACTCAAAAGCAAATTTGGCTTAATAGCAACTTAAAGATAGATTGATTGATTTCATATAACATAGATCACATAAATAGCATCTACAGGCTTCAGTTTAGAAGTTTATTTTCCGCACAAACCAAATGCATGCTCTTCATCAAAAAGAAAACTGAAAACACCAATATATAAGCAAGAACAGCTTCACAAAAATGATTCGTACCTGGCCTGCAATATTGTACCCATGCTTCCTATTTGAGTAGCTATAACCTGAAAATAACAGTAAAGACTCAATAATGCTCATATGTGGCAAAAACCAAATCAGGTGTTTCTGACTTACCATAAAATGGTCATCATAGGCACATATGACTATATCTGTTTTATTTCCCTGCATACATGAAATATAATTTAGCTCAAAAGAGAGTAGAAAAAACGAGAAATATTTCGCAATATACCTCTATAGTGAAATTCCTTAAGGAGAGCTTAAAGATTCGGGCTCACAAAACCCGTCTCTACCATATTTATAAACAATGACATTCTTCTGCAAAGTCTCTTTCCCATCATTCATTCTCCATAGCAAATTTGCAAAGAAGATTTTTACTGTGAAGTCTAAGGTTTCTCACTCCAAGTTTTCCCTCCTTCTTACTTCTCACCACAAGATCCCTTTACATTACTTTTTTTTTCCTTTTTCCTCTTCTTATTATTTTTGTTGATAAGGTAACCTGCAGTCACTACCTTTCAAGTGCGCACAAGTTAAACCCTACTTTAGTGTAATAGTCGGCAAACCACACATGATAGTTAAACCGCACTATGCAAACATGTGTGATTAGCTCCACAAGGAAAGCATGGAGGGGATTTTCAATCATTTGGGAGATCAGCTGCTAATACATCAATCAATCAATCAACTATGTCCATAATATAGTCCTTTTTTGGAAATTTTGATTTGACATTCATTTTGAAACAACTTAATCAGACCAGAAAAATTCAAACAATCGTGTATCACACAAAAAGCAACAGAGCTAATTACAAAAAAATAGAAATATTTCAATGTGAAAGAAAGGGTAAAATGTTGAGATATGCCTTAATATCGAGTGAAAGCTTCTTCTGCTGGACTGGGATTTCCATAGGTTCCTTTCCTCCTCCCCTTACAAAATAAAAACAATTCACATTAACAAAAAGGTTCCTAAAAGCAGAAGAAAAAACGAAAAGAACTTCCAATTTGTCTACGTAATAGCTTTTTTTTCCCTTCATTTTTCCATTTTCCGTATTAGGGTTTATGTAAATACCTGGAAGAACTGAGGTTTAAGCAAAAATGGAGGTGGTAAATTCGAAAGGTTCTGAGCTTGGCGTGTTATTGAAGACTAGCAATGGCGATGGAAAGGGAGAAGTACCGAGTCGTATTGATGGGCCGGGTACCGAAACAGTTGGGCCTCGCAATTGGTGATAACTGGTGAAAGCCCAAAGTATTGACCCATTTAGGATGCATAGGCCCAAGTTGGGGAGGGGATATGGAGGAAAACACTTACCCGCATCAGGTGTTTATACCAAGCCAATACAATTTTCATTATTACATGATTTAATGAAGTAAAATAAACTATAAATTTAAACACATGGCGTGCATGTATTGACTTGGTGTAAACACCCGATGCGGGTAAGTTTTACCCCATATGGAGGGACTCGGCTAATTTTACACAATTGTATCTTTTTAGGCTACTATTTAAATTTTCCTCCAATTTTAAAAATTGTGGAAATATAACTTGAAAAATTGTACGTTAGACTCTGATCTAATATTTGTTTATAGGGAAATCTTCGTAGTTTAATTGGCTAGCTACCTGATCTCTCATTTTGTTGGTGAGGATTCGAGCCTACTATTGTAATCTTCTCCCCCATTTCCTCTTCCCCACTCCCAATTTATTAAAAAAATAGTAATAATAAAATACTATTTGTTTATACTTTATATATTGCTCAACTTTACAAATAAAATATTATATTGTCGTCTAATATTTACGGTAAGTTACAAAATTTTAGATTATATTCTAATATTTTCAATTTAATAAAAAAAAAACTTTAGAATATGGTTTTAGAAGTTAATAAATTATGAGAAAAAAAAAAAGGAACATTTATTAAATAGATATCCTAAAGGGATAACCAAAGAAAATCTAAGACGTCAGTGTAAGAGCCCGTTTGAATTGGTTTAAAAAAAGTAACTTTTAAGTCAAAAATAAAAAGTCAAACTGAAATAACTTTTAAGTCAAAAAATCAAAAGTAGGAGGAGACCTACTTTTGGTTTCTGACTTATTTCAAGTCATTTTTTATCTTGCCAAATACTTCATAACTTATTTTAAGTCATTTTTTATATTTGTCAAACACTTTCAGAAATTAAAAACTGATATAAAAATAGATTTAATCGACTTTTAAGTCAATCCAAATGGACTCTAATGCTTTCCTTTATTATTTCAACGGGCTATAGTTGTAGGACTTCTAAAAATGGCCTTACATGGATATTTGTGTAAATCAAAATGGTTCTTGCCTATTCTTTTTCGGTTTTTGTTCGTGTGTGTGTTAATAATGAATAATAAAAACAACAGAAATGGATTAAAGGAAAAGACAAAGGAAGTCCAAAACTCAAATCACCTTATATCTTGGTTAAGAATAATAACAGTTGAGTCTAATTCAACTCTAAAAAATAGTAACTCAGTAACGATTGTTTAAGTTCATACAAGTAGATTATCAATCTATTTTTCAATCAATGTAGGATATTAACTTACTCTATAACATACACCTCCACATACACGTCACGTCCAAAAGGTCCAAATGAAATATGGATCGAGAGCTCAAATAGGAATGGACCTAATTCTAATACTCTATACAGATATTACACATTGAACCTAGCTCAATCTTAATAGCTAGCTTATGAGAGAGAATTATCCAAATTTATATAAAATGACCGTCAATTTATTCTTCAACCAATGTAAAACTTTAACCGCTCTTATAATATATTTTTTATCACAAAACTAATTAATTTGTAAATAACAAAGACCTGGGCTCTTCTTGTACACATTTTGAATCAAGTAGAAATGAGGAGCATTTGATGCCACGTTAACATTAACCCCCGTGATGAGGACGACATGAAAATGACCCACAACTAAGCAACAAGAAACCCCCCCACGTGACTAATCGCCGTCAGCTAACAATCACGTTCACCCACCATTCAAGTGGTAATTATAAAGAGACAAAGCAATCAAAGATTATGAGCAATTCAAAAGCTTCCTTTCAAACTCTACTTCGTCTTTAGTTAGTTGTCCATTTTTGAATTGGTACACCTATTAAGAAAACAATTATTAACATAATATATCATGTAAAGATATGACACATCAGCATATCTCAACTCCAAAAGCTAGCTCTTGAGGAAGGCTCATCCAAGTACATATAAAGAGACCAATTTCCCATCTCTCTACCGATGTGAGACTTCTTAACAGTGAATTTATTATTTCACCCCTATTGCTTATGAAGTTGATGAATTAAAAATTTAAAATTTTCAAGAAGTATTATTTTTTTCATAGTTATTAATTGAAGGTATAATAGGTAAAAAAATTATACTTCCTTAATTTGTCAAATGGACAGATAAAAAGTGATAAGTAAAAAAAATGGACAAAAAATTAAGAAAAGAAAAGTATTTTCCAAGCCATTATTAGTTTATACACGAAAAATCTTATCCGCATTCAATGATTAACACTGTGTTAATTCATTACAATTTATGTAAATTAGTTATGATTATAATTATGTGATAAAAGTACAATATAAATAAAAATAAATGTATGTATTTATTGATTTGATATAAAGGTGTGGAAGTTTTTTTTTCTTTCTAGGGAAAAAGGACGGATTTACTCCCGAACTTTAATAAATGGCACGTCTATACCCTCCGTTATACTTTGCGTTCACATAAGCCCATGTTGTCCAATTATAGGTACACACATTCCCCTCTCACTAATGACCCCTCATTTTTTACACTTGTCTTAAATCTAATCAACTACCCGTTTGACCTTTCTTTTTAACCCATAAACCAATTACACGCCTCATAAACCCAATACCACCCAATTTCCTCTAAAATATATCCTAATTAAAAGACCCAGAATATGATGTTGAAATTGTTGGTGGTACTGTTGATGATGTTGATGTTTCAACAAACACCTCATCATCATCCTTCAGCGACTCATACCTATACCCATAATCATACCCATATTCCTCAGCGGCTTGTAGGCCCAGTGGCGAATTTAGAGCCAAAAAGTAGGGCATTCGCACCCGTGGTCTTTTCGTAAAATTAGATATTTTATATATATATTTTTTAAAACTTGTATAATATTATGTTCTGGCACCTGTACTACAAGAAGTTTAAATGGTCCATTTTGACCTTGAGGATTAAGTATCAATTCTCACTTTAATACATTTTACTTGGTGCACCCATGTTTGAAAAATCCTAGATTCGCCTCTGCTTGTAGCTCAACCCTAGCTGCCTCCTCCGAAGCCAAAACCAACAACCTCTTGATCTCCTCCCTCCTCGCCACCGAACGCCTCCATTTCCGTCTAACCATAAAACCTAACACCGGTCCAAAAACCGCCACGAAGGCCGTCACCATCAAGCTCGAGAGAAACCCTAGATCCCCTCCTACGAGCATTTACACAAACCCATAAACAACAACAGATCACATCCAAACCCTAATCCTTCCAAATTCATAGAGCTCTATACCACCCCTCCACCGATCACGATATTAAAAATTCTCCATTACACAGATCAAAACTTTGCATGTACACAGAATTCAATCAACCAAAATTGTGGAGAAATCGAGAGAGGAAAGTGCAATAAAGTCACTGGAAGAGAGAAGATTTTATTTTGACCCAAAGAGAATTTTTTTCTTCTAGAACGAGAATTTAGGGGATTTTTTTAAAGTTTGAAGTTTAGGGGAAAATTGAAAAAGGAAACTAAATAATAGGATATATCTTAGAGGAAATTGGGTGGATATTGGGTTTATGGGGCGGGTAGTTGGTTTATGGGTTAAAAAGAAAGGTCAAATGGGTAGTTGATTAGTTTAAGACACGTGTAAAAAATGAGGGGGCCGTTAGTAAGAGGGGCATATGTGTACCTATAATTGGACGGCAGGGATTTATGTGGACGCAAAATATAAGGAGGGCATAAACGTACCATTTATTAAAATTTGGGGGTAAATCCGTCCTTTTTCCCTTCTTTCTAATATGCAAGTACTAGTACTTTGGTTCAGCGTAGATCATTTGGTCTTAGTATTTTCCCCGCCGAGGGAAAAGCCCAAAATAATTTATTATCGTTAAAATTCAAAGTCATCATTGAGTTTTCATATGAAACAGTAATAGTCCTTCATGTTTGCAATATTAGTGCACTTTTGTTCCTCCTCAGCTTTTTATTTACTTTTTAACATTAATTTTGTCCATAATTTTATATATGAAATATTTAATTATCTTTCTATATTTCTCTTATATAGAAGGGAGAGTTGTGAAGGACCAACATGGCTGCAAAAGTTGTACCCTTGGCTGCAAGAGTTGTGAAGGACCAACATGGCTGCAAAAGTTGTACCGTTGGCTGCAAAAGTTGTACCGTGCAATTTCAACAAATAGACAAGTAAGGGCATTTTCGTAATTTGAAGGCATAAATTGGTACTTCTTTCATAAGCCACCTGTTATTGCTTAGTGCAGTTTTTTTCCAATAGTTAACTCATTCCCACTTTCTCCATTTCATTCTAGGTTATTCTTTCTGAAGCTCTTGAAATTGTAGAGAAAATACTATCAAACGTTCTTAATT
>JAJOOH010000339.1:0-53276 GCA_029582605.1 Solanum gracilifrons | reverse complement strand
AACAACTAATATAAACTTATTCTATCATGTCTATGATATTCAGGAATTAATATATTTAGCTATGCATAATCATGAATATGTGTACCTGTGTAGTATCTGCAATGTTTTGATCCATAGTTTAACTTGAACTTTAGTTTTTTATTGAGAGAATATTTTTGTTACAAAGACGCTTTGCTTTCCGTGTAGAAAGTCTTGCCTTATGTTGCCTTCTGGCTCTACTATATATACAACTATAAGTAACTCTACTATAGTTACTTTAATCTATACTATAGTTACTTTACACAAACTATAGTTACTTTACTACTACTTTACATTCCACTAACTTCTATAGTAATGTACACGGTGGACAACTGAAGAGGTGATGGGCACATTTGGATGCAGTGTTTGGAAGACCAATAGAAGACTACAACCACATTTAAAAAAACATATGTATTAGTGTTGGGATTGGACGGAAGACAGAGTTCTTGAATGAAATATAGATAAAGGAAGACAGTTTGAGAAACTTATTCCCTCTTCTATATACATTGAGTATGCAGAACAGTGACACTGTGGAACAAGCCTGGAGTCAACACGGTTGGAATCTATTTTTTTGGAGAGGATTGAATAATTGTGAAATTGAGGAGGTTGCAAAGCTATTAGGGGTTCTTAATGATTTCTTAGGTACTTCTTAGAGGTTTGATAAGCTAATCATATCATCATATATTATTAAAAGTGGGAAGCTCCAATGTAAAAAGTTGAATTACCATTTTTTCCTTATGATAAATTCAAATGTTATTAAAATATTTAATTAATTAAATAGTACATAGTAGAATTTTTATAATATTTTGAGCTGGTATAGATGTGAGAAAATTAAATACAAAAAATTAAAAATAGTAGTTATCCTTTTAAATAGACACATGTACGTGTTTCATCTTCCAAATTAATTTATGTTCTTAACTAATATTTTTCTTCAATTTGTTGTAATACTCTGCATTTCAACTTTGTAAGTGAATCTTCATATTCCAAAGTTATATTTTTTCCTATAAATACAAACCTTTCAATAGTATTTTCATACAATTTTTGTTTGTGGAAGACTAGAGAAGCTTTAATCAAGTGAAGAAACTTTCAAGACAAGAGGAATTGTGTCAAAATTACAAGGCATAATGTAATTATAGGGATTAATAACACTTAAGTTACTATAATATCGGAGATTGATGTATTTTTATTTATTTTTACTTATTTGCCGAGATTAGAACTATGATAAGATCCCCTCCATTTGTGCAGTTGAATGTCACTTCCGTTAACTTGTCTTCCAAGATTTTAACACTTTTTTTTTGTCAAAGGTTGAATGTTTGTTACTATAGCTTTGTTTCTATTCGCATTATCAATAAAAAGAATGAAAAAGATTGTCTTGGAATTTTTCTATTTTCGTCTGTAGCCTTATGCTAAGCTTGCTCCTATGATATTCTGTTCTTTGTATTTGTAATTTCATTTTAAGAATGTATTCAATTGAGGGTGTATTTTTTGATATATAATAATAAATAAAATCATAATAATAGTGTATAAGGCATGTAAAAACAAACAAGTAATGCTTATAAGAGAATTCTCTCAAGAACTTAGCTAACTTGGCTAATTTCACAACGTTTCAGCATCCATAGAATGGAAGGAACGCTGGCAGATGATCGTTTTAAACTGCCAGATCCATCTACAGTGATGTACAAGCCAATTATCTCTTCCTCGCTTCAAGAATTGTCTTCAGAATCAACCTACAGCTCCTCACAGGTGAGAAAAGAGGCGATCCATACTGCAATGGCGGAAAGGGTGTTTGATGGAACTTGTATTAATAATCCCATGGAAGATGCGAGTCAAATTCGAGGAAAAGGACTGGGGGGAAAAGACTCCCAGTCTCAAGATGTTCATAATAGTAAAAAAATCTCACGATTTCACTGTCCCATTTGAAAGAAATCCACAGGCGACGGAAGCGAGGAATTCCGGTGAATCGTCCCAAAATCGCCACCAAAATCGAAGTACTGCTGAAGAAATTCACGCTGATTCTGCTATTGGGAGTGGTAATATTGGTCGTGAGGGTCATAACATTGCAGTTTCAAGTACATTCCATGGCAGAATTGCCAGTTCAAGCAACTCTGCCGGGATCCCGTCGAAGAACTTCGAAAATTTTCAATATGTAGAAGAGATTCGTAGGTTATCCCAGACTCAAACTCAACATAGGGAAGGAAAGCAACCTGTTCAAGATTTGGGACAATATAGCACTCCTCTTATGGATGAGCAATTCATCAAGAAACAAGGTATGGACACTAATATAATTCATAATAATTCTTGTCTAAATGTGCTTCCTGCAAATCAAACCTAGTTGAATTCTGATCCTGAACATCTTAGAAATGAGAATGATTTACAACAAACTTGGGTTCCTAAAGAACTGGGGAAAAATATTACGATGAATTCTAAAATAGGAGCTCATCAACAACAGGTTTATCAGGATAATTTATTTTGCATGTGGCACTAAAAAATGATGTGGAATTCCACGTGTAATCGCGTCCATTACACGCACACTGACCGGAGGAGAAAAGGGCTTAAAATATTGTATTCTGATGGATTTAAGGGTCTAGTTGGCAAAGTGATAAGTATGAGGGTTCAACTGACAAACGAAGCCAAGTACAAGGGTCTTTTAGGTCATTCCTATGTTTAGTGACTTTCTGTGCAAAGAAGGCATAGTTCAGTGACTTTTGAATTGAGAATGAAAGGTGAGTGACTTTCTGTGAAAATAGTTGATAGTTGAGTGACCATCAAAGTTGTTAACTCTCTAAACTTGTCTCAATTAGCCATCTACTACAATAGTTCTAATGAAAAAGGGACACAACCCATACAACATAGTTCAAAAATGAAATACTAGAAATGAAACTCAAAGTGAATATCCCGTCCTCGAATTGTGAGGACTCACCACAAGCAAGGAGAATAGTCGAATCCAAGCTTGAACCAAATGATGACCGCCTTAAGAACCAGACCCTAAACTTGGGAAATATGTAGGAAAATATGGGTTAGTACAAAGATGCACTAAGTACGATAGTCATTCATAAAAACCCTGAAGTTATGCAAAAAGGGACAGTTTAGTTGAAAAGCATCCACTTTACCAAGTTTAAGAATCACCATGAAAACTGGTGTAAAAGCACAAGTGATAAGCATATTCAACATATAGATCATCATAACATAATGGAAACATACCACAATTACCCTCAAAGCATACTTGTGCAATGCATGAATAAGATCCCATATCCCACCCATACTAAGTAAAGATTCTTGATTAGCTATAGTTCATAATTCATATTCTTGTTTATACTATCATAGAGGGATTAGCCTTAACCAACATAGACCCAGTGAGCTTAACATGGAATCTGGTATCTACCCCACATCGAAAAGGGGTTGTCCTACTTGCCTAAGGTATAACCATATTGTTAACTTAGGTGGATCCACTAGATAAATACCTATGAGGGCACATAGTTTATGAGATAAGGATATTGCTTCTAGAAACCCGGACTCAACTAAGGTAGAAGGTTTCCATCTCATGAGATACATACTTTGGGATCCCGAACTCAACTAATGTAGAAGGAACCTATTTGGAAAGGCGGACTCAACTAGTGTAAAAGCTTCCATCTCATATTCATATCCACTCGATGCGAAGCATTAATTCCATTGAGTTCATATTAAGTCTGGACTTAAGTTCATAATTATGGAAGAACATTTTGACATTCAATCCAACATAACTCATACTAAAGCTCATAGATTCGATAGGTGGCACTAGTATTCCAACCTTAGAATCACTACATGTGACAAACCTTTCACATCATATCATATTCATACATAAGTGTGTACATGAGGATAACTTCCAACAACACAACAACTAGATCATAATCACATTCACTTTACTCTCAAAGTGTTCATAAACCATACACATAAATATCATACTTTTCCCTTCAAGGACCATAGATAACAATCCATCACACATCTAGACTTACTACATTAGATATGGATTATAACATAATTCAATTACTTCATGCATAATTCTATCATATTTAACTTGCATCAATCAATACCTACACTTTTAGATCCAAATTGGGAAAATAGGGGAATTCATGAATTCTTGGGCAATTCAACATAAAACCATATAAAATCATTAATATATCCATAATAAAACAATATACAATCATTAAACTGAATTTGAAAGGAATCTATGAGATTGAAGTCAAACCCTAACTTATAGGATTACTAGCTTTGAAATTGGGGGTTTTGAAGGGGCACCATGGATGAAGTCTATCCATGGATGAAAATCTATCATACCTTTGTGATCAATCCCCACGAAATTGAGTGAAAAATCTTTTTCCTTCAACCCTAGATTCCTTTCTTCTTCTTCTTCCTTGAAGTTCTAGAGATAGAGTTTTGGGGGAAAACTTGGTTTTGATTTGTGATTTGGAATTGTGGTTTGGATGACTCAGTTTAGGTACTTAAAAACCTTATATAGTTAGTTTAATTTAGTGTTAAACGACGTCCCTTAATATTTAATTAAAAAGGAAAACCCCAAAACACCCCTAAGTATAACTGCCTTATGGCACTTCTAAGGCCCCATCCACGCCCACCAATGACGGACCGTGGTAGGACCCATGGTCTGTGCTGGTAAACCGTGGTAGGGGTTCTGGGGCATGGTTCTTGGGGTCTTAAGCAACGTCCCTCACCCACGAATCATGGGTCCACCTACTAGTTGTGGTTCTCCCTCATAGGTGGACTGCCCAGGCAAAAAAAAAAATTAACCTTTTGATGGGTCCTCCTCAAGGACCCATGGTTGGTCCTTGGAAGGATCGTACCTTGACGTTTTAACCCAAACATCATTTATGACTCTAAACCTCACATAAAGCTCTAATTTAGCCTACGAATTTCTGGAACGTTACAATATCGCCCCCTTGGGAACATTCGACCACGAATGAAGATCTAGATACCTTACAGAATTAAAGACTCAAAATTAACAGCTCAACATGCATGAAACATCAACATAATGTACAATTCAAAGGAGAAAACATCAACTCCATCTCAAAACATAGTCAATGCAATACATGGAAGTAGGAACTATATCTAACAACCCAATATGCATGAAAATCAATATTTCTCGTATTCATAGGAGGAACTACCTTCTCCATCTAAAATCATGCTCAACACAATATCATGGATCCAATATACAACTACTCTCAAAAGCATACTAAAGCATGTTCATCAACTCACCTCATGAAGTCAAATAGGCAACTCAGACTAAACGCACAACAACATGAGGAAAGTCAATCATAAAAACTCATTTTCTTACTAAACATGAATTTCATCAAGAACATGCAGAACATAAGTAATTCATGAAAAACACATATAACACACATGACTCCAAAAACATGAACACTCAAGAGAAACTATTTACCTCGAGCTTGAATAGGAGTAGAAGGAAAGAGATAATGATAACCGGACTTCATATTGGCCTCGGCCTCCCAAGTAGCACCATCAACTAAATGATTTCTCCATAAAATCTTCACGAAAGTTGCTTCCTTATTTCTCAATAAGTTGACTTGCCGGTCTAGGATCTTTACCGGAACCTCATCATATGAGAAACTTTCATTAACTCCCAAGGAATAATGGATGTCGGATCTATGATATACTTCTTAAGCATATAAACATGAAAAACCGGATGAACCGGGGCATCATTTGGCAAATCCAACTCATAGGCAACCTTCCCTATACGTTGCAAAATTTGATATGGGCCTACATACCGGGGACTAAGTTTCCCTTTCTTGCCAAACCTCATCATACCCTTCATGGGTGAGATTTTCAAATAGACCCAATAATTAACCTCAAATTCTAGATCCCTTCTTCTCACGTCGGCATAAGTCTTTTGTCTACTTTGAGCCGTTCTAAACCTCTCTCTAATGAGCCAAATTTTCCTAATAGCTTCATAAACTAATTCGGGACCAATAAGAGCAATTTCACGTACCTCAAACCGACCAACCAGAGGCCTACATCTCCTACCATAAAAGGCTTCAAATGGAGCCATAAAGATACTAGAGTGATAACTATTATTGTAGGTAAACTCTATTAAAAGCAAGTGGTCATCCCAATTACCTTTGAAATCTATAACACATGCCCTCAACATATCTTCTAATGTTTGGATGGTACGCTTCGCTTGCCCATCGGTTTGGGGATGAAAAGTCATGATAAGCTTAATCTTAGTACCAATCCCTTTGACTTTCAAAAGTGTGAAGTAAATTGAGTACCCCCGATACGAAATAATAGATAAAGGAACCCAATTTAACTTCAATATCTAATTTATATACAACTTGGCATAATCTTCCTCCGAATGAGAAACCTTGACGGGAATGAAGTGGGAAGATTTTGTCATCCTATCTATAATAACCCAAGTAGAATAATGTTGCCTTCGAGTGTGAGGCAAACCCACAATAAAATCCACATTCACCTCTTCCCACTTCCAAGTGGGAATTGGTATATCTTGTAATAAGCCTCCTGGCCTTTGATGCTCGACCTTAACTTGTTGAGAATTGGGACATTTGGCTACAAATCCCGCAATATCTCTCTTAATATCATTCCACCAATAGACTCCCCGTAGCTCACGGGACATCTTGGTTGCTCCCGGATGAATACAATACCGAGAGCTATGAGTTTCTTCTAAAATTTGCTCCCTCAAACCATCAATATCCAGAAGACATAAATGACCTTGGTACTGAAGCACCCCATCTCCCCCTTGGGAGAAAGCCTCTACAGACTTTTTGAGTACCGTCTTTCAACTTTACTAATAAGGGATCAAGATCTTGCTTAGACTTCATATCCATCACAAATGAAGATTCAGAACCATTATGGACCATGACACCACCCTTGGTGGAATCCACTAGTTGGACACCTAGTCGGACCAATATATGCACCTCACTAACCAATTATTTCTTTTCATCCTCTACATGAGCCACACTACTATGGACAACATACTAAGTGAATCCGCCACCTTATTAGCTTTGCCGGGGTGGTAAAGGACACTTATATTATAATCCTTCAAGAGCTGTAACCACCTGATTTGTCGGAGATTCATGTCTTTTTGACTAAACACATATTGAAGAATTTTGTGATCTGTGAAAATACATGGACCCCATACAAGTAATGTCTCCATATTTTCAAGTCAAATACCACCGCCGCTAATTCAAGATCATGTGTCAGATAATTCTTCTCATGTACTTTAAGTTGCCTTGAAGCATAGGCAATAACTTTACCATTTTGCATGAGCACACATCCCAATCCCACTTTAGAGGCATCACAATACACATGAAACCATTGGTACCCTCTGGTAAGGTCAAAACTAAAGCGGAAGCAAGTCTATCTTTCAACTCTTGAAACCTTTCTCACAAGCCTCCGACCACTCAAACTTAGATTTATTTTGAGTCAAAGACGTCAATGGAAAACCAATGAAGGAAAACCCCTCAACAAACCTCCTATAGTAACCTGCCAAACCCAAAAAACTTCTAATGTCGAAAGGAGTTAGAGGCCGTGGCCAACTCTTGGACTGACATTGTACCATGTCTCAAATTCATGAATTAGTGAGCTTTAGCCTCTCTGAACTCTCTCAGGAAGAACTTTTCCAGAAAATCAAGCTCTAGTAAAACATTCCCAAGTCATAGGGGCAACATCAGTACCCCTGATTTTTTTCCACTGATTGAACCAAATGTTAGCTACATCCTTAAGCTGATAGGATGCCAACTCTACCCTATCATTACAAGTTACTTGCATCACTCCAAAGATTTTCTTAACCTCATCAATGAAGTATGTGGGTCCTCAACAACTTGTGACCCTAGAAACTCATTAGGATTAATCCGAATAAAATCTTGAACCCTAGTTGTAGCTGATCCAACATTAGCATTAGTATGAACTGCGGCTTGTTGATTGTTCTGATTCGCCACACTCTGAGCCAAAAGCTGAATCACATTCTAAAATTCTGTGTCAGTGACATCATGGTTCGGGACTAGAGGATAAGAATAACAAGAAAGTGTTTTTTTTCTTAAAACACTTCGTATCCTCCCTCTCATGAGATGTGGTGCATTTCACACCCATGAAAACGACTCTAGTTAGTGAGGCTTTCAGACAGCCTAGGACTCTTGAATCTAATGCTCTGACACCAAGTTTTTCACACCCCGAGGATACCTCCTTGACGTAACACGGGACCTAGGATCATGAGTGACCCCAAGCTAACCCTGTGTCTGGAATATATCAAGCATACTAATAATATCTAAAGAAGAAATACTATGCGGAAGCTAAAACAAGAGATAACTAAAAGACGGGGAATACCTAATACTAATCTCAATATATATATATATAAAACTACTAAGAGTTCAAGGATACTAAACATTCACTCAAATATAAAGCTGAATCTAATACTATGTCTAAAAAGCCTCTACCTGACTCATTCCCCTATGACTTAGCTCTCTTATTCTTAAACTCTTCTCTATCCCTCAGCTTGTCCTCCTCAACTTGTTGCACATGGATCATTAGCCTTGCTATATCCATATCCCCTATGAACATAACTGTCTTGCCTTCCTTGCTTTAAAGGGGAGAGAACCCAGCAATGAATAAACTCACCTACTCCTCATGTCAACAACTATGTCTGAAGCATAGTGGGTAAGTTGTGTGAACCTCAGACTATACTCACGAACGCTCAAAGAATCCTGCTAAAGAGTGAGGAACTTTCGTACCTTAGACTCTCTCAGTTCTTGGGGAAAGAAACGCCCCAAGAAGGCGTCCTCTAAACAAGCCTAACTCAAAAGTGGTGCTCCCTCAGCTTAGTTCTTCTTTCATTGGTCTAACCATATTCTAGCGACACCCTTCAGTTGGTATGCAGCTAGTTCTACCCTCTCAACATTATCAACATGCGTGATCTCAAAAACTTTCTGAAGTTCGTCAACAAAGTTTTCTGGATCCTCATTGACATTTGAACTAGCAAAGTTCAGTGGATTCGTCCTCAAGAACTCACAGAACCATGAAGTATCAGCCACTTCCAGTCGATTCTCGCTCTATTGCCGAGCTTGGTTGGTCACAACTTGGCTCAACATCTGGATGGCCTCACGGAACTTAGCATGGGTGACCTGTCTTTAAGGTTGCACTTATGGTACATTAGGTACCCCTTGTTCCTGCGGTTCAACATTCCTTCTAGTCGGACGACCTCAAATAGCTCTTCGTGGAGGTATGATCTGAAAGACATGTCCAAGCACGAGTTAGAAGAAACTTTTTAGAGATAAACTCTATCGCACGAAATGAGTATGAAAGAAGTGAAGGAAATTCCTAAATGTAGCCTCCTAATTATGGATGTGGTATGCTTCATACCAATAACTAGGACTCTACAGACACATCTTGATAGACTCTCTAGGACTCTTGAACTCTATGCTTTAATACCAAGTTTGTCACACCCTGAGCCTGTACCCTGGGCGGGACTGGCACTCGAGAACCATTTTTGGCCCCAAGAGAACCCTTGGTCTGGCTTACTTACTCAACGGAAGAATGATTTAAAAGAAATAGTCTGAAATAAGAGATGAAATAAACTTAGAATGTCTATAAAGAAACATTCAAACTAGTCAAGATGGCTACTAAAGTCTGGAAACATAAGTCAATAATAAAGTAGTGACAAATGAACTAACTGGCTGACTATCTATGAAGCCTCTAAGATTGAGATGGATGTCGGGACAAGACCCACGACATCTTAATGAACTGAATACTGCAAAGCAATAAAAAGGGATCCTCCGAGAGCAAGGAGGCTCACCAACAACTCTGGAGCTTAACTAGAATCAACGATGCGCTAGATACTGATCCAAGTTACTTGTATCTACATCATGAAAAGATGCAGGCCAAATGGCATCAGTACATTGAATGTATGAGCATGCGAGGGGAATACTAAAACAATACTTAAGCTTGAAAAGAACTGAAAGAACAAACCTGGTCTCAACTGAACTGAACTGAACTCATTTCAATAGAAAGCAATATAAACAAGTGCAATAAAAAGAAAAGTTTTTTAAAACATGGATAGGAGCTCTGTGTATTTAGAAATACAATAATAACTATGTAAGTATGCAAGGATACAATGTAAACATGTAAAAATACAATTTACTTCTATGTATATAAGAATACAAAATACTTCTGTGGGAATTTCTCAAACCGACACCATCACTTAAGAGGTATTGTTATGATACAACATTTTTCCTCATGCTGACAGGTCTGTCATATACCTTGCCGAGGGTATAAAACCTAACTATTAAGTGGATCCACTAGTCTATGCTAACAACCGCTAAGGAATCATCTAAAAAATATGACCATTTTCTACCCATGATGACTACATGGTTTATGGGGGCTGGGAGTTGTCTGAACTCTCCCCCATATCGGTGCTCAATACTACTCCCAAAATATGATACTAGCTCTTATGTTAAAAACATAACTTCTTTTCGTAGTTTGAGATAATTGCTCAAAACATAGCTCAAAGGTTATCTTGGAAATCAAAGTTTCCTCTCTTGCTTAATTGTGAAAGCATTTACTCTTTACTTAAAACTAGCTCAAAGGCTCTTTGGAAATCAAGGTTTTCTTTCTTGTTTAAATGTGAAAACATTTTACTCTTTGAGAATAAATAGTCCCAATATACTCTTTCGAAGAAATGAAATTCAATATTTACTCTTTACTCAACTCAAAACTCAAGTCTTAAAACACCTGTAAATCGTTTGTAAAAGACTTTTGGAAAACTCTAAGAACTTCTCTTGACTTGACTCATGACTTCTTTTGACTTAACTCTTAACTTTCCTTGAATTGAATTATGAAGTCAGGGCTCATGATCTCATGTTAATGATGATTTCATGTTTGTTTAGACATACCTTAGAGTATAGAAATGGACTAGAAAATATAGGTATGTTGCAACGAAACTAGTACGGAAAGAAGGGGGAAGAAGTAGAAGACCTGGCGTCCCTGACACTCTAAGTGGCGCAGAGCGCCAGGAGCAAAACTTCAGAACTGAAGTTGGGGCGCTCTGGCTGGAGCGGATCTCCAGGCCCTAAACTTCAGAACAACTTATAGGGCGCACTGGCTGGCGCGGCGCCTTAGGCCCCTGCCCAGAATTCCTCAATTTTTCTTGGTCGTTTTTCAACTCTAAAACCTCTAGTTTCGATTGGTTCTTTCCCCAAACACTTGGATTCAACTACATAACCAATATCTGCAAGAATATACTCTAAACGACACCTAATTTCATGAATTTGAATCAATAACTCCTCAACAACTTCAACGAATCAAGAACTCACTAGAACTTCAACAAAACCCATCAGAAACTCAATTTCTAATCCTTCTAGAACGTAAATTCGCTCAAATAAATCATGATTGGTGCGTGGGTGAACTAACCCAATGTTATGTGATCTCACATACCTCGTAGGGATTAACCCTTGGCGAAATCCACATGAAATTCTCCAAGAAATCGACTAATCCTTACTTTTTCTCCTCTTTTCTCGTCTTCTTTTCTGTTCTCTCAAAACCCTAACTCTTTTTGAAAAGCGTAAACTGAACCAAATCAGTTTAGTCCCCAACTTAATTACCAAAAATGAAATTAAACTAATAGGCTATGGAAAAGACCATAACGCCCTTCAAATATCCGGTTTTGACTTTCCTTATTTAAACAACACAACTTCAAATTAACATATCTCATTCATACGAACTTGGAATTGAGCAAACTCGGCGGCGTTAGAAAGATAATTCAAAGATATTTCCTACAGTATCTGGTAGCACACCTAATTCATCTTGATCTAGGAGTTATGGCCATTTCAAGTTGACCATAAACTCATTCTTAACTTAACTCCTATCAAATTTCCAGATTTTCATCATTTTGAAAAATCACTCTTTCTAATTCTAGCTCTTTCTAGTTCTTTCAAATAGAGAGCTGTTACAGTAAATATCTTTCTAGTGCATAAGAAATAGACTCTCTACCTTGAAGGTAATAGTAAAATCTGCAAACATCCAACACTCCCCACATCTTACTTTGGAATTACCTTGGGTATGTTGTTGTATTCTAGTGCATATACATTGTCAAGAAAAAAATTGACTTCATCTGGTAGTGGCTAGGAATGAGGCCATTTTATTTATCAAAAAATGTCCTTTCTTTGTCATTTTAACGAGGAATAAAGTATTAAAATAATAGCAAGAAAGTTATTCTCATGTAAAATACATTACATCTTGGTATGGTGCAGACACTAATGTTATTAGGTTTTCAGGTGTTCATAAAAATCTTATGGTACTTCACTTAGTTCCTATACTTGGTTCTTTGATAATTTATAATAGAAAGTAATTGAAAAACTAACTGTTTTAATAGTTTGAACATACAAGTTATAATTAAGAGTTTTGGAAATCACTTTGTTACTTTAAAGACTTTTTCAAATACACTTTAGCGGGTAAGGAGGATTGGTTTCAAATACTGAATGTTTGTCATAATCTTTTTAAGTAACACAACCTAAAGAAGAAGAAAAATTCATACATATGGACAAATAGTCAAGGAAGACGATAAAATAACATGTAGATGTCGAATAATCTATTTAGCCGAACGAGTGGAATATCAACATAATAACATTATGAAAATATTTCACTTGTGATCCCTATGTCTTGCGCAGAAGGTTTTCCTAGCAATATAATAGTAACATATTGCATTTTGCATTTTAGGAATTTCCCAGGAGTCTTGCTAAAAGGAAGGATGGAGCTTAGCCATAACATCACTTTCAAAAAAGCGCCTGAATGCCCATAGTTCCTACACGAATGTTGTTTCTTATATCATAACTTTTGAAAACACTACATATATGCAGCTTATTTACACCTACAAACAATTTATAATTGAGCTGAAATCATCTGATTTTTATATGATCCTAAGTTGACGATACATCCATAGAACTTCGTAAAATCAATCATAAAAGAGTTTTGAGATGATTACCTTATCAAACCAAGTGTAAACCTTGAATAATCACCAATAAATACCAAGATCTATCTTCCAAAACAAGCTTCAAAGGAAATTAATAGAAGGGGAAAATGACTGTCATGTGTATAGATAGCGTTTCTAGGCACGATGGCAAGCTTTAAAGGTAGAAATCATTATAAACGTACATTAATAACTCAAGAAGTCCATTTGAACACTCCCTTATTCTTTCTCTCCGGTTATGAACAGAAAAAATGTTTTTATGGCATAAAACCTTGAAATGCCGACCTAAAATATTTTTGACCTGACCGGATTTTTTCCCACAGGTGGTAAAACACTCATAACTCCTTACTCCAATGTAAGTTTGGTGGAAGATTTTGTTTGTTGAAAAGTAGACTCATAGACCTTCAGTTTAATAGGTTGTGTTCCACTAACACCTTATATATTGGGAGAAAAATTCCGAGACATTTCACCCAAACTTCAGAAATTTTATTAGAGAAACTTACGATAACTTTTGCAGACCTTAATTTTGTAACGTCCATGACTTCAGAACCTAACATAAGACCATTGTTCTATTATAATACCTCATAACAAATTATTATTAGAATATTAGACATTCATAGGCTTATCTCAAAGGTACGGGTTAATTTAAACCTTTTGAACCGGCAAGGTGCTACACGTGCCATTTCTTTAACACCCAAACCTATGTTTAAGGCTTTCCTTTGACCTAAAACTATAGTTTAGTTCCTTGATATTACCATCCATTTGCAATATCATTCTCCAATGTACTATACCAAGTGATATACACCCCTTATAACCACTCTATGCAATGTATATTATGCTAGAAAAGAAAAAAATATGGAATCTCACAATCTTGAAAATATGTACGTACTAATAGAATAGGGTTGAAAAATTGTAGCTTCTAAAAAATTATGGTTAAAGCATTGTAACAACTTTGATTTAAAGACCTAAAACACCAATAGATTAAAAATGATCTTGAAAAAATTGTACGTACTAATAAAATCAGGGTTTAGGTCTGGAAAAAATATAACTTCTATAAAATAAAGATTTAAATCTTGTAAATTCAAGACTTAAAACACCAATAATATGAACTTGAAATGTTTTTTTATTGTGATATACTACAAAATTTAAACATCATAATTTCATTTAGAGTTCATCTCAACTGTTCGAAATACCTTGAGAGTACACTAGTCATTCAATAATTGATTCACAAAGCCTTTTGGAATTAAAACCTTTCTAATTCTAAAGGGAAAAGGGTTCGAAATATATTTGAACTTTGACCAAAATTGCTATAACAATCCCAAACTTTGGTAGGACCTATTACCCGTTGTATTGTGTAATAGTGTATTTTAAAGATATATAAGTGCCCAGCTAGAAAAGTTACTATTTATAATGATACAATATTTATGATGTCTACATGGGCACCTATATACCTTACAAATTCTTCTACTTGAATTAGGTAATTAATTTTTTATTTCTTATCTACAAAACATGTTTAGTTTTACTATTTTTTTTATGGTTGATGTTGTGTTTCTATTAGACCTAAAATATTTCTGACCTCGTTTCTGCCTAGCGAGCCCTTGGTAACACACCCATAACTCCATACTCCGAGGCCGGTTTGGTGTAAGTTTTTGTGCGGTAGAAACTAGACTCGTAGACCTTCAATTCGATAGATTTTTGGCCATTTAACTCCTTATATATTGGGAGAAAAGTCAAATAATTCACCTAAAGTTCTAAAATTTATTCGAGAAACTTAGGATTACTTTTTGCTGATGAAGCCAATTTTATTCTTGACTATGTTCATGATTTAGAATACAACAACAATATACCTACTGTAATCCCATAACTAAAATACGGGGAGGGTAGGATTTCTGCGGATGTTACCCTCACCTTTGAGGTAGAGAGGTTATTTCCAATAGACCTTGGCTCAGAAGAACGCTTACGCACTAGAATGGTTATAGAAAAATGTTTACTTAGCATAATTTAACTCATCTAACAAAAACAATGAACACAACAACAAACCCAAGGAGAGTTGGGTAGGGCCGCGTATACTTAAACTTTATCCCTACCTTAGTGAAAAATTCTACAGTTTAGGTACACCGAAAAGTAAAATAGTGGAATGTACTAAGTATGCACTAGTACATGGAATGTACTAAGTATGTTAGCAATGCATAAGTGTTAAGTAATCATGCTAAAAGGGACTTTACATAACATCCAATGACCAACCTAAATTGTAAGATAATATGTTAGAAAGCATAAGTCATGATCATTATTAATGCAATCTAACCATAATTAGAACACATGTGAGATACTTTAGAAAGTAACCTTATTTTGTTATTGTGGGAAGTTTGACATTAACCGACATAGATCATGTGTGTTATAACATGTAATTCGCTGTCTATCCCACACTGAAAAGAGATGTCCTTGCTTGCCAAGGTAAGAACCATAAACTTGAGCTTAAGAGGATCCTCTAGTTAATGTGTATCTTAGAAAAACCTATGGTGGCACATAATTATGGGATAAGGAGATTGGTACTGGAAACACGTCCTGTACTAATAGGAGAGTTCCCATCTCAAGATCCTCTCGGTGCTAATAATAAATATCACGGAATAGTCATTAGTCATATTAATCTCCATGGAAAGGCACGATTTAGTAACCTATCCAAGGTAGAGTTCATTTAGAATAGCTACTAAATCTTGATTCAATATAGGTGAAAAAATTTCAACCCTATGAAACCATTATGTGAAAGTAACCTTTCACAAGAAGAATAACATCGATTCTTTACTCTTAAATCAACCTTTAATAATTTACAATGGTTTTATAGAAAGAACATGTATATCTTCCTCAATTCACTTTCCATAGTTCATAAGCTTAATCATGTGTTCATAGTCTAAAGTTCATGGGTCAAGCATGGGTTCATACGATTTCAACTTAAAAACATACAATTACTTCAATTATGCATAAAAGGATGGAAAACAATCAGTTGAATCATAATTGATAAGCACCCATGAATACTAAAAAAAACCCTAACTTTGATTGTTGAGTCTAACTTGTAAAATTGGAGTATTTACGAACCCTATGGAGAAAAGGACTCCATAGGTGAATAATAACATACCTTCTATTCAAAGCCCAAGAAAGATAGTGAATTGGAGACTTGAATGGAACCATAGATTGTCTTCTTCTTCCTTAGCTTGAAAGAATTAGGCCGGAAAACTAGTAGGTTTAACTAGAGTCGTACTAGTGAGTTGTTGAATTTTATGTGGGGCTTAGAAGTGTAAAATAACTTCACGAACTTAGTATGAAGGTTTTAGGGTTAGGTCGTCAAGGTACGACTCCCCAAGGACCATCAAAGGGGTCCTTGAGGAGGACCCCAAAACAGTCCCCAAATCAGCCAAAAAAAAGGGCCACCTATGGTTGGGACTCACGCCCCGTAGGTGGACCCAGGCCCTGAGGGAAGGGGTCGTGGGTCAGGGCCTGGTTTAAGGGCATACATAAAAGCACCCAAAAGTGTGCAGCACACCCCATAGACCCACCCACGGTCTGTTGGTCGTGGTCTCGTGGGTAGGGGCTGCTTGTGGTCGAAAGTTTTAAAGTTGGGACTTTGGGGGTTAATTCCAAATTAGTTAAGGGTTAAGTGGGGACAATTAATTAGTTATTAGACTCCCTATATTTACACTTAATATACCCTGAATTAAATATTTTCAAAATCATTATTTTATATTCACAAAAGACCCCAAATTCTCTCCAATATTTCTCTCTCTAGAGCCTCCATTGAAGAAGAAGAAGAAGAAGAAGAAGTCAAGGTCTAGGGCTCGAGGACTCAAATTTTCACTCAATTTTGTGAGGAATATTCAATTAAGGTGTGGTAGTTTTGATTCATGGTTAACATTCCATCCATAAAGTCCTCAAACCTTCACTTTCAAGTTGGAAATTCTCCAAAACTAAGGGTTTTCATTCTAGGTCATGGGTTCTTTCTCAAAATGTTTTCAATGGTTTAATTATCATATTTTACGATTGAAATGATTTTTATGGTGGTTTTAAGATAAAATCCCCCATGAATCCATGATTCCCCTATAACCTTAATTTATGACTTTGATGTGGGTGAGTTGTAGTAAGATGAATGTTATGTAATTGATCTTGAAATGGTTTATTTACTTGAATTATGTCATTATTTATGCCAAAATTGTAGTATTCTAGGTGTGTTGGTGAATTATGATTCATGGCCTTGATGGGAAAATTATGAAGATTGATGTATAATCATGATGCCTATGTACATACTTTGTCATTTCAATGAAAGTAATGTGATTTTGACTATAATGAAATTGTGATATTGTTGAAAGGTTATTCTCAATTATACAGTTGTGAATGATGATGATATGTTGTGAAAGGTTTCTTCAATGTAATGGTATACCTTGAATTGGTAGGCTTAGGGCATCCTCTTCTTGTGTAATTGAAAGTGATCTTGATTGATGATACATCTTGAATTGGTAGGCTTAGGGCATCCGCTTCTTGTGTAATTGAAAGTGATCTTGATTGATGATACATCTTGAATTGGCAGGCTTAGGGCATCCTCTTCTTGTGTAACTAATGTATCTTGACTTAATGAACATTGAATCGGTAGACCTAATGGTGGTAGCCCTTTCATAAATGATTAATGAAGTATTTTAATGATGTACTTTTGATCAGCAGGCTAATGGCACCCTTCCATGAATGATAATGATGAACCTTGAATCAGTAGGCGTATGGCACCCTTTCATGAATATTCAATGAGCTTTCCTAATAATGTACCTTGAATTGGTAGGCTTATGGCACCCTTTCATGTGTTAAATAATGTACCTAGAATCGGTAGGCTAATGTCACCATTTCATGTGTGAATCAATGTACCTCGGGTCGGTAGGCCAATGACACCCTCTCATGTGTAATAATGTTTATGAGAATGAACTTCTCTATGGGAATTTAATCTTAGCACCGAGTGGATATGGTAAGGTGGAAGCTCTCCCCATGTTAGGCCAGGTTTCAATGAACCCCTTCCTTATAACATAACTATGTGCTCACATAGGTTATAAACTAGTGGATCCACCTAAGCTAAAATGTTACCAGTCGTACCTTAGGTAAGTAGACCAACCCTTTACGGTGTGGCATAGACACTGAATTCCATGGTTTGCTCACATGGTCTATGTCGATTAATGCTTATTCCCATCATGTGAGTTATGTGCAATAGTTAGTCATGAAGTTCTATGAAGTGTGGGTGGTAGTATGGGATGCCATCCATGCATTGCATGAGTAGGTGTTGAGGGTAGCTATGGTGTGTTTCTCTAATGTCTTAATGTATAATGAAATGAATGTGCTCATAATGATGCTAATGAGAATGTTGACTTAAAGGCTTAATGTAATGATGAATGCTTAATTTGGAAATGTGATTATGAGTTGTTTTCCTTGTCATGCCTTGTTAAATGTGAATATTCCTTGTCTATGATTATTTATTGAAGATGAGAAAAAAGAATTCAAACTTGACATATAGCATGGTTTTCAACCGAAATGTCCTTTTTAGCATGATTTTTGCATGACTATCATACTTAGTACATATTTGTGCTAACCCATATTTCCTCTACATTTTTACAAAGTGTAGGTTTCGGATCTTAATGTGAATTCTACTGTTCAAAGCTTGGATTGATTCTCTCCAAAGCTAGGGTGAGTCCTCATGGTTCGAGGAAGAGAGTTATTCTTTCCTATTTTCTTGTATGTCATTTTACGTGTCGGACTATGTTGAAGGGATGGGACCCTATCTTTGATTCAAGTTATATTAGATGGCCATGTGAGACAAGTTAGACTTCCGCTATTTGTTTTAAATAAAGACTTCGATTGTATGGATAAATATTTTAAATTCCGTACCATTTTCTTATGTCTTATGTTTTGAATGATATGAGGCTTTTTGAAGTCTTGTACGCTGTGTTACGTCCGGGGTGTAGGCTCAGGTCGTGACATTATATTTTGGGAATTAGGAGAATGGGGTTTGAATGGGTAGTTTAAGTTACTAAAAATCTTATATAGGGATTAGGGTAGAAGGTAAAACAACATAGTATTGAGTTAAAGTAATTAGGGAGAAGACCCAAAAGCCCTCTAAAATAACTGTCGAAGCTCATCTACGGTTTGGACCAACGGTCCATAGGTCCTTGTACGGACCGTAATACTGAATCGTAAATAACTTCCAAAACTATTATTTTTGACTAAATTTTTTCAGAATCCATGTACGACTTGCAGATCTTCCTACGGTCGGTACAGGCTAACTGTTGAAACCAACTTTACCCCTTAAAATTTCTCTAAGTCTGGGACTCATCTACAAGACCTATCTATGACTCGTTCATCAAATGAAGGACCATCCCGATGAACCATAAAAAGGGTACTAGGACTTGATTTTAGAAAAAATATCTTCCCACTTCCTACAATAGCCATCTACAATCCCGTGGAAGCTTCTATAGTTATAGATTGGACCCGTAGACACAACCAAGGTGTTACATTTTAGGTAGACACAATATTTATATATGATACATTAGAATTAGAAATGTTTTTGTTCCGATTGAATGAGGTGTTGTATGACTAATCTACCCTCCATTCTCCTGTGGAAAAATAATAATTCTTTTAACAAAAACACCTTCAAACAAAAACTTAGCCTGAATGATGTATTATGTTGCATAAAATAATTCAGGACAAGGTTTTGTTTGAAGGATGTGTTTTTGTTAAAAAATAATAGGTTTGCGGAAAATGAAGGGTGCATAGTCATTTAACCATCAACACTTCTTTCAAAATGTCGTTTTGAACAAAAACATTTCTAATTTTAACATCTCATATACAAAATGTTGTGTCTACCGAAATTTCAAATTTCCATTTTCCCTCTATATATATTAGAGGTAGTAATAACCTAGACAATATGTTTCTTTACACCGCCACTAATTCACAATAATGGCCTCTTTAACCACCGACTTCCTGAAATACATTGTGTTCCAGTATGTGAATAAATTAGGTACTTCAATCTTCATCTTCAGAACATGTTTTATTTTTAGGGATCAAATCACAATTTATGTTCTTCATAGACCTTAAATAGTTTTATGTAGAGAATTATTTTTTGAATTACTAATAAACGAATTTATTTGCTTTCATATGATTTACTTGATGCAAGGATGTATTTGGAAATACCATCCTCTACCTGCAAAAGGTATGGGTAAGGTTTGCGTACACAAAGCCTTACCCAACCCCTGTGTAACAGCTAAGATTTCAAAATGAAGAAAATCCTAGTTTTCAGAAACTAGTGCCAATACCAACGGAACCACCCATGGACAGTAGGTGAGGTTCCGCGTTAAGGTCCAAATTGTGATGTTCTCTTGTCCCACTCACGGTTGACCAGTACAGTCCATGGTTGGACTTACATACCATAGGTATGACCATATGTGAAGGTCAGCAGCTATTTAGAGGAAAATGACGGTTGGGTTAACTTCAAACGATCATATCTCTTAGCACCAAATGAATTAGTTGGCCCACGACCAATCAAATTAAAGATAATTGAATCCTCTTTCCAATGGCACCAAGATTGCTAAAATCAATGCTTGGAGTAAGAAGTTATGCTCGTTTTTGTGAAGCCCTATCACGCAGAGCATGAACCTCAACCCCAAATGACGGTTGGTAGTTCAAACAACGGCCCATCGTTCTTATAGTAGATGTCACTCGTCAGTTTTAAGTCAGGTTAATTTTTGTCCTTTTCCCTATGCATTAGGCACTTAAACTACATCATTTGATGCCTAAACTACATCGTTTTTCTCAATCTAAACCTAATAACCTAATGAGACATACCTGGAACCCTCATTCTCCAAAAATCATCCAAACTTGGACCAAAAAGAAAAGGAAAAGTCGACTAAACCTCCCAAGAACAAGCAATTGTGTTCTTCAAGTTTTAGCCCTGAAATCCAAAGGATTCCTCCTTACATTTCGTCACGAGGTACATGGAATTTTACTAGTGGGTTCCTTTCATCCACTAAGTCCCTAGAATTCAGTCAGTTCCTTGATTATACAATAGCTTGTTTAGACCTAGGGTTTGTAAAATCTTGGGAAATTTGTTGTGATTTCAGTTTCTATACAATCTACAGCCTAAATATCATGTTTTATTGGAAACTTTGCATAATTCCTTGTATAACACTCAGAACCCTAGTTTGTTTAAATTCTGTTAGTTCATGAATTATACTTTCTAGGTCAGTTAAACATAAAATCATGCTCTAGATTTCGAAAGTCACATTCTCAGTATATAAATGATGCATTCTTGTTTAGCATGTCAGTATTTTGAGCTATTCAATATTTTAGTTATATTTGTGTCATATACATATTCAGTGTACCCTCATAGTCCCAGAACTACGTGCCCCTATAGGATTATAAGTCTCCTCTGTTGGGCATCAGATTTAGTGATCATGACAGTCATGCCTTTATACCTCTGGCAAAGTATATTGGGTCCTCTCGATGGGGCATATACATCGGACTCCACGTTTAGCTTACATGGTTTATGTTGGTTAATAGTAGCTCTCACAGTCATACTCTTAGTGCATTCAACCAGGTTTTCAACAGTTATGTCAGTGTACAATTCAGGATGGTATCTTCATGATTAGTACTTGGTCATTGCATTCAGTTTAGCTTTTCAGTTATGTTTTGGTATTTATATTCTTGCTCGGATTTTGTCATTACTCAGTTATGCTTTGTTCAGCATATATATATTTGTTCAGCTTAGTATCTATATCTTGCATGCTCACTACATTTCAAGTACTGACGCATACCCTGCGGTACATCCTTTCATGATGTAGGTTGAGGTACTCAGCATCCAGATCACACTTAAATCGATTCTCGGTCTACATTCAGTAGCTCCAATGGTGAGTACTCATATTTTGAGGACAATAGACATGATTTCATTTTAGTCATTCTTTTTAGTTTCAGTTTTTTTAGAGTTAGTTGAGGGGCATGTCCAAGAAACTCAAATAAGTTAGAGTGTTTTTTCAGACATAGTAGTAGATTCAGCTTGAATTTTTAAGTGGTTGTTTCTCTTATAGATAAATTATTAGTTTATTTAACATATATTCAGAGTATTTTGGTTTTTTCCATTTTCAGATATACACTGTTTTAGCTTATGCATAGTACATGTCTTATATAGTTATTCTCAGTATGCTTGATATATGCCAGACACATGGTTAGCTTGGGGTTACTCATGATCCTAGGTCCTGTGTTACGTCAAATAGGTAGCATCGGGGTGTGACAAACTTGGTATGAGAGCATCAGGTTCAAGAGTGCTAGGGTGTCTAAAAGTCGCTCTAAGTAAAGTCACTTTCATGAGTGTGAAGCACGCGACACCTATTAGGGGAAGCTACGAAGTGTTTTAAGAAAAAACTTTACATTCTTTGCTATTCTTATCGTGTGTGGGTATTATCCAATTTTTCTTTTATAATCCATCGTTATGCATTTCAGATCATTCCTCCTCGTAGAGCTAATGCACAAAATGCTAATGCATCCAATACTAACACAGTTCCTCTAGTCTCGGATCATGAGGTTACGAATGTGGAATTTCAAAATGCAATCAAGATCTTGGCTTAAAGTGTAGCCAATCAGAATAATTAGCATGCAAAAGTTCCTACAAACACCACTGGTGGATCAGTTGCAACTAGGGTTCGAGACTTTGTTCGTATGAATTCACCAAAATTTCTAGGGTCGAAGGTCGGTGAGGACCCACAGAACATCATTGATGAGGTTAAGATGATTTTTGAGGTAATGTAAGTGATTGGTACTGAGAGTGTTGAGTTAGAATTCTATCAACTTAAGGATGTCGCTCATATCTGGTTCACTCAATGGAAAGAAAACACGGGTGCAGATGCATCTCATGTGACTTGGGATTGTTTTACTAGAGCTTTTATGGACAGGTTCTTCTAAGGGAGTTGATAGAAGCTAAGGCACAAGAGTTTATGAACTTGAAGCAGGGTTCAATGTAGCTCCAAGAGTACGAGCTGAAGTTCACCTAGCTCTCAATGTATGCTCCACACCTGGTTTCCGATCCAAGGGCACAAATGAGTAAGTTCTTGTTTGGGGTATCCAATCTGGTGAAGGCCGGGTGAAGGAATGATATGTTTCTAAGAGATATGGATATCTCCAAAATAATGACTCATGCTCACCAGGTTGAGGGATAAAAGCTTAGGGAAATGACTAAGGACAAGAAGAAGGCTAGAACATGACATTATGAATACTCTCAGCAGAGATTGAGAGGTGGAAATTGCTCACAGTTTCAGCACAGGGCTACAACCCCAGCACATTCCTCATGTAGCGCTTCGTCCCCTAGGTTTTGACAGGATCAAAAAAGTAGGGTACCAGGTTCTAAGTCACAGGGGAGTGCTTAAGGTAATCTGACTTTTCAAACTTGCCCAATGTGTGGTAAGAACCATCTGGTTGAGTGTCTTCCCGACAGAGATTGGTGTTTTGGGTATGGTCAGTCTGGCCATAGGTGAAGCATTGCCCTTCTTCCAGGCAAGGGCAAAGGGGTAATAACAATAGGGCTCAGTCTACGGCTCCAGCAGGTGGCTCAACTCAGCAAGGTGTTTCTTCTTGTACAGGTGGTTGTCAACGCCAAAAAAAGTTATATGCTCTCCAGTCTCGCCAGGACTAGGAAGATTCTCCTCATGTGGTCACTCGTACCTTTGAGTCTTTCATTTAGATGTTTATCAATTGTTTGATATGGGGGAAACATTGTCTTTTATAACTCCCTATATAGCAGTAAACTTCGATGTCAGTCCAAAAACTCTCTCAAAACCCTTCTCAGTCTCTACTCCAGTTTGTGAGCCACTTAAAGCTAGACGGGTATACATAAATTGTCCTGTTATAGTCTCTCAAAAAGTCACCTCAGCAGATCTTATAGAGTTAGAAATGGTAAATTTTGATATCATTCTAAGCATGGATTGGTTACATTCCTATTATGCCTCAGTCGATAGTATAAGTAGGATCGTTCGGTTTCAGTTTCCAAACAAGCCCGTCTTAGAATGGAAGGGTAGTAGCTCAGTGGGTATGGGTCGATTGATCTATTACCTTAAGGCCAGAAAAATGATTTCCAAAGTGTATATCTATAATCTTGTTTGTGTTAAGAATTCAAAGTCTGAAACCCAACTCTTGAGTTAGTCCCGGTAGTAAATGAGTTTCCAGAAGTGTTGATCTTCCTGGAGTTCCTCCCGAAAGGGAAATCAAATTTGGAATAGATCTCTTTCCAGTTACCTAACCTTTTTTTATTCCTCCTTACAAAATGGCTCCAGCCAAGCTTAAGTAATTGAAAGAGCAGTTGAAAAACCTTCTAGATAAGGGCTTCATCAGACCTAGTATCTTTCCGTGGGGTGCTCCAATATTGTTTGTGAGAAAGACATACGGTTCTCTCAGAATGTGCATTGACTATCGACAGTTCAACAAAGTCACAATAAAGAATAAATATCACATCCTCAGGATTGATGACTTGTTCGACCAACTTCATGGTACTAGTTTTTTTCCTAAGATAGGCCTCAAGCTGGCTATCATCAGCTCAGAGTCAGAGATAGTGACATACCGATGACAACTTTCAGAACATAGTATGGTCACTATGAATTTGTAGTTATGTCTTTTGGACTAACAAATGCTCCAGCAGATTTAATGGACTTAGTTAACAGGGTGTTCAAACAGTATTTGGACTTGATCGTTATTGTCTTTATCAATGATATCCTCATTTATTCTCAGAGTGAGGAGGAGCATGCGACTCATCTAAGAGTTATTATAACACCCCAAAAATTTCTAAGTTAAGACTCCAACAATTCTTCATTTACTTGTAGGGTCATATCCGGTGATTCATAAATTACCATATGTATAAAGGTAAATTCTTTAGTGTGAGAATGATTTGGATATGAATTAAGGTCACTATAATCCCCTAGCACAAAGTAAAGTTGAAAGTTTCCTTATGGATTAAGTTTTGATATAAGATTCTACTTGGGTCAACTTAAAATGACCATATCTCTTAGAGTATAAAGAGTTACGTGGCCCATAACTTATCAAATTAAAGGTATTTGAATCTACATTCCAACTTCACGTCAATCCAACTTTTGAGTAAAAACTATGACCATTTTAGTAACCGATACATGCAGTTACAAATAAGCAGACGAGAAAATATTAAAAAGGGTTGGTTTTGTCTTTTTACCTCTAAGAAAATCCTAGATGAATTTCTTTACTATTTAAAGACCCACAACAATCAGATTTTCATCTCTGAATACATCATTCTCTTCTCTCTCAAACCGTAAGAAAAAACCCTAAGGACTAATCAAAGTAGAAGACTCCATTCAAGATTCTTCCAATATTTTCAAGATTCTTCTTAAAGGGAAGTCCTTCTCAAAGAATTACATTATTCCAACTCAAATTCCTCCATACAATTATGAATCGCTATTGAAAATCATAATTCTTGGTCATAGAGATTTCAAGAACCTAATTCAACAATCTAAAGAAAGGTTTTCTTGATTGTTTACCTTCAAGCTAGGGTTTCAAGGCTTCTAATTATGTTCTTCTTCAAGATTCTTCAATATTTTTCAAGAACCTTGTGCTTTCAGGTATGTAAGGCTATCATAGTGATGGATTAGTTCATCCTCTCTCCTTACATCTATTTTAAAACCAGTAAAAGAGTAATCTAGGATTCTATCCCGAGATTTGAGTATTCTTAAGATAAGTTGATTTGAGTTCTTGAGTTCTTGTTTCTCTTTTAAATTCTATTCCTAATTATTGAATTGATATATGTTATTTATTAAAAATTTATAGTTCATTCATTCATGTCTATATTTCAGCATGAACCCTATGAATTGAGTATTTTTTAGAGGAGAAATAACATCGAATTATGAGTTTCGAGTTATTGAATCCTTGAGTTCTTGAGTCTTAAGTTCTGAGTACTGAGTTTCCTTATTTCTATTCAGATCCCTGAGTTGAGTCATTCAAGTCTATAATTCAACATGAACCTTATGATTTGAGTTATAAATTTTGAAAAGCTTATTAAAGCCAAAACATGAGTTCTTAAACTGAGTTTTGAGAAAGTGGATGAGTTTTGAGAAAAGAGTTTCTAAAATATGATTAGTAGTGACGATCCAGTATGCCATGATTGTAGGAGCAATATGGTATCTGGATATACCATCAATGTTTATGCAGTATGATTTTTCGAGTCATCAATGATCATATTAAAATGTGATTTTGATAAGTTTTTGAGAAAGAAGTTACAAGTATGAATTGAGTACGAATATGATCATACTATGTATTTCGAGAGGTATCAATATTTACATTGATGAAAGAGAAATTGAGATTTCTAAATGAGTTATGACTTCAAAAGATATTTCAAGAGAAGTTACCTCTTTTAAGAGGGTAGTTTGAGAAATTATCTCAAACCAGAGGAAGAGTTATGTTTTTAAACATATGAGCATGAGTATATATTATTGGGAGTAGTATTGAGCAGCGATATGGGGACGAGTTCAGACAACTCATAGTCCTCATAAACCATTTATGCCAACATGGGTAAAATGTCATACTTTTTAGATGATTCCTTATTGTTTTTTAAGCATAACTTAGTAGATCCACTTAGTTGAGGACCCCGACAAGGTATAGGATATTTCTAGTAGTGTGGGTGACACGTTGTACCATCTGATGGCTCATAGTGATAGTTGTCGATTAGAGAATCTCTCAATAGAGTTAAAGTGTATTTTTATATATCACGTATTATGTTGAGTTGAGAGATGAGAAAATATTTTGTAAAGCTTTAAATGATTTAACTCCTTTATTTCTTTACATTCAGCTTGAGTACATTCTTATCTATTCCGGTCCTTTATCTCAGTTATTTGTTATTCAGCTATATTATATACTCGTATATTCAATGTATTGAGGTCATTTGACCTGCATCATTAATGATGCAGATACAGGTTATTACAATCCTCAACAAGAGTCTTTTGAGATCACTTCATACACTCATCTACTTATGAGTGAGACTTCCTTGCTTTTGGAGAACTCTAATTTTATGAATTGTTAGTAGTAATTATTTTGAGGGGTCGTGGGTCTTTTTCCAACACTCATATTTGTATAGTAAAGGCTTCATAAATAGAAAATTTTGGAGTCTTTCATGTTCCAGATATTTTATCTAAAACTTATATTTCATACTCAGTATATTCAGCGATATTTTGAGATTCAGTAAAGTGTCTTTAAATATTTCTTTCAGTTGATGCTTCTGTAAGCTTCGGTAAGTCTTCTTCTTGTAGTCAGCTTGGATGAGGGTTCCCTTGGCTACCAGCAACGATTCTCCAGTGCCGGCCACGTTAAGTGTGTAGGCTCGGGTCGTGACAAACTTGGTAGCTGAGCACAAAGTTTAAATGTCCTAGGGTGTCTATAACTTCGTGTCAAGTAGGATCTTATTTATGGTTGTGAGGGACCCACTTCTATAAATGAGGGAGTACGACAGACATTTAAGAAAAATTCCCCTTCCTTCATACTCTAAATCATGAAGTAGAACTGTGTCATAAGGAATTTATTCTAACTTGTGCGTCCTCATATCCATTCGACTACCTCTTATACTAAAGGTGCTTGAAAATAAATCCCAAGATCCTTACGGTTGAGTTGTTCTTAGCAAAAGTCTTGAGGAAGTCATGAAACTCTAGATAGGCTTAAATGAAGCCCATGAGTGAGCTTAAGTGTTGAGATTCAAAAGAATACACTCTTATTCATATGAATCATGCATTCAAGTTAAAAGTGAGATGCACTCTCTTCTCTAAACCTTGTTTCAATTGAGAATCTTATGAGGAAGTGTGTTTTAGAGCTTGTGTAGTATTTTCACCTGAAATGATAGTATGCGTTATGTTATTATGCGCAGTAGTAGTGAAGGTGAACTTAAATTAGAAGAATGCCTGCAGAATTTCAGTAATCTAAGAAATGGAGATAGTGATGAGGCAAGCTATGTTATTATAGTTATTGATAACAACATGGATAGCATGGATCGCATAAAAGTATTAGAGGAGCTTGATGGACACAAAATCAAGAAGTACAATGTGTGGAAGGTCCATCTAAGTGAAGAGAGAGAAGAAAGAGGCCACTTGTGCAAATGGTCATCTCATAATTTCAAGAATTCACAAAAGAAGACAACCAAACAAGGCCCCAACCTCATTAAGGGTAAAATTGTCAAAGAAGTGTCTTCTTTACTTTATTTTCAAGAATTCACAAAAGAAGTCAACCAAACAAGGCCCTTACCTCATTAAGGGTAAAATTGTTAAATAAGTGTCTTCTTTATTTTATTAGTATAAATAGTAGTCTCTTTTATTTTGGAAGAGGGAGACGATATGGATTTTGAATGTGAAATGAACAAACTCTTTCAAGAGTGTAGTTTAAGGGTGGAATGCCTTTAGGATAGCCTAGCTTAGTGTAGTTTAATCTAGATTAGTGATGGGTGGATTCTCATTGTTGATTTAGAGCTTCTTTAACCTTGATTTCACTTGAGATTGCTCATTTGTGGTTTTCAATTTGAGTTGTTTCTTTTCGAAGTCAAGTTTCTCTTCTTCCTTGGTTGATTGTTTATTCAATTGCCTTTCTTTGTTTTCTTCTCATCTCTTATTTCTCATCTATCTTACTTTTGTGTTATTTTATTCCACATTTGATTTCAATTGGTTTCATCCCCAATTGGAACCCTTATCATTTGGTATCAGAGCCTAGGTTTAGATTTGTTCTTACAAATCTAGTCTTGGTTTAAAACAAAAATTCCAAAAAAATTCGTCAAAAAAAAATAAAAATATCTGAATTTTTTTAATTTTGATTTGTTGTTTTTGACACTAGATCCTTGTTCACTAGTATTTTTTGAGTGTAGGTTTCAAATTTTGTTCAATTTAGAGTTGTAGAAGTGAAGTTACCATTGACGAGTTTCAATTTTTTCAGACTTTTCAAATTTTGAAAGTGGGTCTTTTGATTGAGGAGAAATTGGAGGTTAATAATTAGTGGGTTTTGTTCTCTTAGTTGAAGGGAAGAAAATCCTAAATTTTGAGCCAATTTCGAGTTGATTTGAGTGTATTGGGGTTTAGTGTGTGTTTTTGGTGTTCTATGTGTTCTTGGTGTCTTCAAGTTGTTCTTGAAGAAGAAGGTACATTTGATCCAACTTTTCAAGTCAAAGTTGGTCAAAGGTATTTTATTTTGGGGTCCATTAGTGGAATTTTGAAAAAAAATAATATAAAAAAAAATTCCACGTAGACTGACATGTCAGCAGCCAGCACAGCAGGCCACCTGCCAGCGACGCCTAGTCGCACCTGACGCGCATGTGTGTCAGTTTCAGAGACCAAAACCTGCAGGTTTTTCTAAAGACCCCAAAAATATTCTAAGTATGGAAGTTTTTTGGACCTAGAAATTTTTCTAAGTGTCCAAACTTCGTGATTCTTTTTTCTACCATTTTTCCCTTCATTCCCCCAACTATTTAACAATTAATTAACATCTTTAATTACTTGTTAACTAGTTTTAATCATCAAATCATCCAATCAAAGTCTTACAAGTGATGGACTTTTTTTAGGCTTAAATTTTTTCTAAGTGTCTAAATTCACTTCTTCTTCTTCTAAACTCATTTTTCTTCTAATTTTCAACTATTTAACAATTAATTAACATCTTTGATTACTTGTTCACTAGTTTTAATCATCAAATCATTTCTTTGATCCTTCAAATTAAGTAACAACAAGTAATTCTTCTACTTTTGTTACTTGGTTTATTTGAGTCCGAATCTTTTGGTACTTCTTTATTCTACTTTTGTCATCTTAATTCGTTGATAACTTTATTGATTCAAGTCCTTTAGATTTTGGGTCATCCTTCTTTCAAGAGTCACAAGAATCCACTCCACTACAAAGAATTAATGATCTTTTGACTTGATTGGGCAAAGGTAGTTCTCTGTCAACTTTGAGAAGACACTTTAGGAAGGTGAGTGTGAGATCAAATAAGAGAGGTGTGAGGAATTTTGCCACTAACCTTGTTTGCTAAGTTTTGTAGGTACCCAAGGTGATTACAAGGAAGAATGTCATCCGTAACTTCCGAATATTGTGGAGATGATATTGGTGAATACGCTTGTAGCAATATGAGCTATGAGCACAGTGAAAATGAGTTTTGTGAGGGCTATGATGGTCCTTACGAGCATGGTAATGGGGCTCTTGTTTATGATGGTGATTCTTATGAGGGATATGATGGCCCATGGGATAATGAACAACATGGTGGTGAGAACTACTACTCCGGAGATCATTTTGAGATGTATGGAACTTATGACTCTTGTGATGATGTTGAAGGGATGGAAGAACCTTATGGTGTATATCATTGTGAAGATGAAGGTTCTCATGCTACACACCATGGTTATGATGGTGATATGAGGTACAATTCTTTCTCTCATAGGTCTTATGAATCCTTTGAGCAGAATATAGATAGAAATGGAGGTTGTGAGGTTGAATTTACTACCTTGTCTTGTGCTACTTCCTATCCTAAGAAATAAGGCATAGATGTTTGGATGGGACCATTTCAAAGCCATCGTGTGGACCATAGAAGAAGTGCATTCCCTACTTCTCAAAATATGCTAACTTATTCTTCTCATCCTAGTTCCAATGTTTCTTGTTCTCCGTATGGTGATGAGGTTGAAGGTAGAGGGGGAGGAACACTAAGCCATGAAGTAGTATAGTTAAGAGAATTTTTTACAACGTTGAGGGAAGATTTTGATGATTTCCTGCGGATGTTTGAAAAGGTTACGTCTATGGTACAAAAGAGGCAAGTTATTCATCATGAAGATATGCTTAAGGAGTTACCCTTGGAAGAAAATCAAGATACTCCTTGTAAGGTTGGCACTAAGGAGTTGCACATGGAAGTCAAAACACCCACTCCTTGTGCACCAAAATGGAAGTTGAACTTGAAGGGATCTTCTAACCCTTCTAAAGGAATCCTTGGCACTTGCCCTAACTCCCATAAAATTGAGAGACAAAAGATTGAGAGGAGTAAGGGTGTGAAAAGTGACAACTCTAGAGTGGAAAAAGGAGAGGTTGGGTGGAGTGCTGTGAGAGGGTTGTCACATTTTTCTCCTAACTCATGTAACTTTACTTTCTCTAGTTGTTTGAAAATTTGTGCAGGTATCCTTGGAAGCAAGCCTAGTGAGGCACCTCAAAATGTGAAGAATCATGAGGTTCTTGAAAGCTTCCAAAATGAGAAAATGTGCTCTAATTTTGATAGCCAAGGTGACAACACTTCTTCCTATGAGCTACAAGGTAACAATGCTAACGCCTACACTTCCTTGAACTTGGAACATCATTGTGTGGCCAGTAGCCCATTGAGTGTAAATAACAACTTGTCTTTATGTGAGCATAGTGAGTCTTTACCTTGTGATGTTCTTGGTAACACTTTCTTGTGTGATGATAATATCCTTGTTGTGAGTGAGCAAGCACTAGTTGATCCTTTTGATGACCGAATTGACTCTTCTAGTAAGGTCAATTTGTGTCCACCTAGTGTTGGCACTTGTAGCTTGAATGAGGGTACATTGTCCTGCTATGAAAGTGATGCTACACTAGTTGATCCTATTGATGACCAAGTTGATTCTTCTAGAAAGATCAATTTGTGTCCACCTAGTGTTGGCATTAATGATTTGAATGAATCCTTAGACCATAGCAACATTTCTTGTTTTTCTCATGTGAATCTTGAGGTAGAATGTTTGTTAAAGGATAATCTCTTGTTTGATGATGACATGACTCTTGAGAGTGTGCATAGCGAAATGCCTTATAATGTTGGAAGTGTAGCCACTCTCAGCGGCTATCAATTGTTTGAGAATCCACTATGGTGTGATGACACACTTTCCAAAGATGGAAATCTCTTTTGTGAAGATGATAGTACATTTATTGAAGAGGGTAGTGTTAAAATGAAAGGGGATGGTTATGTGTTAAATGTTACTTCGTCCTTGTGTGTTCCAATTCTTCATATGAATTGTGATTCTTTAGTATATAAAGTGGGGGCCAAACTTGGGAACAACTTGATTGAAGTTCATTTATGTGACACCTTTCTCTACTACTTGTTTGCATATGATGATGTTAGCACTTTTGAGTGGAGTACTATGATATTGGAAGATAAGGGTGCCAACCGGGTTAATAAAGGTGTGCTTGATCCATGTTCATGGATTTGCTTTCCGTTTGACCCGGGTAATGAGTTGAATTGTGCAACTTGTTTAGTGATGCTTGGTCAAGATGACAAGAACAATTTCGAGGAATTTGTTGGCACCTTTGCCTATGATGGAAAGTTCTTCTTGAGGGTTTACAATTTACTTGAAGAGCCTACATTGTGCATGGGGAAGGGTAGTTTTCTAACCCCCTTTCTTTACTATCTCTTTGCGTATGATCTTGTTGATTGTGCATCTCATGGGGATAAGAGTTATTTGTCAAGAGAAGGGGAAGTTTATCTTAAATTCGTCATGTTATCTTTGTGTGTTCCATCTTGTGATGAAATGAGTGCTAGGATCCTTAAACCTAGTTTTAATCTTGCATATAGGAACACCTTAGATGACCCTTATGTGCATGACACATTTCTCTACTATCTCTTTGCATATGATGAGTCTCATATTTGTCTTAAATGGGCATTGCATTTCGGTCGAGGTATGATTAAGGTCTATACTTGTTTGTAAGACCCCATTATGTGGACCTATTATCATTTTGACCTTGGTGAGCGTTTGAGCTTGTAGTAATGTTCTATTTTGGGTGGCATTATCCTTTTGATGTGAGGAATAGCCAATTTCCTTGTTCTCCAACTGCGGGCTTAATAGTTCTGATAATAGAGGATACTTGGTTGTTCCTTGAGATTGAGTCCCCTTGGTGTAATGTTTTTTGTGCTAACCATTATACCAACCCTCATGCTATGAGGATATATTTGTTGTTTGTCCTTTTCATGGTTTTGCAAGGTTCGGATTCGAGGACGAATCCTTTTCAAGAAGGGGAGGATGACAACAACATGGATAGCATGGATCGCGTAAAAGCATTAGAGGAGCTTGGTGGACACAAAATCAAGAAGTACAATGTGTGGAAGGTCCATCTAAGTGAAAAGAAAGAAGAAAGAGGCCACTTGTGCAAATGGTCATCTCATAATTTCAAGAATTCACAAAAGAAGACAACCAAACAAGGCCCTTAGCTCATTAAGGGTAAAATTGTCAAAGAAGTGTCTTATTTACTTTATTTTCAAGAATTCACAAAAGAAGTCAACCAAACAAGGCCCTTACCTCATTAAGGGTAAAATTGTCAAATAAGTGTCTTCTTTATTTTATTAGTATAAATAGTAGTCTCTTTTATTTTGGAAGAGGAAGACGATATGGATTTTGAATGTGAAATGAACAAACTCTTTCAAAAGTGTAGTTTAAGGGTGGAATCCCTTTAGGATAGCCTAGCTTAGTGTAGTTTAATCTAGATTAGTGATGGGTGGATTCTCATTGTTGATTTAGAACTTCTTTAACCTTGATTTCACTTGAGATTGCTCATTTGTGGTTTTCAATTTGAGTTGTTTCTTTTCGAAGTCAAGTTTCTCTTCTTACTTGGTTGATTGTTTATTCAATTGCCTTTCTTTCTTCTCTTCTCATCTCTTATTTCTCATCTATCTTACTTTTGTGTTATTTTATTCCGCATTTGATTTCAATTGGTTTCATCCCCAATTGGAACCCTTATCAGTCATGCACCCAGTAAGTTATTAATTAGAAGTTTTTCCTTATGGGTGGACTAAGAAGTGATGAGCTTGTGTAGATTTCATGATAAGAGGTATAGAATTAGTCACTTGTCAGGATGAGTTTGAGTATACTTTAACCAAAAGGGAGTTTAAGTCGATGTGCCATCGTGTAAATAAAGACTAAGTGTATGTGTTGAATAGAATAGTAGAGTATTCATGAGGTGATAGATCTAAGATAGGCTTATGATTTTGAAGGGGGGAACCCAATGATATTCAGAGGGTTATAGAACTAACTAGGCAATAGTGTATAGTGAAAGAGTAAATAGTACTTAAGTTGTGAAGCGGAAAGTGACGGTAAACTATAAATATGTAGATTAAGAGATCAAGATTCACTACTTAGCATGAAGCCTTAGTTTGTGATTGTTTCTTAATTTTACCTAGTATTCATAAGTTAGTACATTATGTGAGAAACCTTATTGATAATTGTCTGTAGAACTAGACACTAAGCTTGAATTTGAGATGAGTGTTGTGATCAAAAGAATGGCAACATGAGGGTGATGATGTTAGTTCTTAGATCTGGTCTGGTAGACTTGACAATGAGTAGGTAAGGAATTACGGTGTCAACAACAATGAATAGAAGTGGCACAAGTGTGAGATATCGACATTTAAATGAGTGTAATAAAGTGTGACTAAGTCATCAGAGTAACAAGAGCATTAAGAGGTGTACCCAAGATCGTATGTAGTCAAATGAGATTCTAATTAAGTTTATGATTTTCTATATGTGTCTAGATAGTATAATTGAGTTACCAGTATGGAGTAGGCTGAAGTAAGCATTATTTTTCCCTTAAAGAGTTAGATGAAGTGGCCTTATAAGCCAATGAGAAAAGGTTAATAGAAACATATTAGAAAGAGATCCTAGAAGGATTCTTAGTACCTGCTTATGGAGAGTTCTGTAGCCATGAGATAAGCCTTTCTAAGTATTAAAGGGAATGCAGACCAGTTTAGAGATGAGGGAATAGGTCCATTTTTTCTTTCAAGTGTCAGTTTTAGACCTAAGGGTGAGATGATAAGATGAGAAATCAAGTCAAGTGTTGAGAATGAGATAGTTATGTCTTTCGAAAGAGTTGTAGAGGTACATCAATCCATTCATACTCTAGAGTATTCCTCAAATTCCAATCATTTCAACATCATAATGATGTTTCTTATATCAGAATTATGTTCAGGACCTATGCTCATACACTTAAGAGAGATTCACATCTATGCTCAGTTTTCAAAATGGGGGGAAAACACTTTTCGCCATTGATCTTAATCTTACTCCATAAACTATGAATATCTATCTCATGCTATGAACCTATTCATATAAGCAATTATGTCTTACAGTATGTTGATTCTTACAAATCCATTAATTACTCTCAATGAGTAGCAACATAATGTTATGTCATGCATATTCTTCTATCAGAATTCTAGAATGAATCGTGCTTATGATCCTTCGCCCTAAAGTCCTTTCAGTAATCCTTTTTAGTTTTGGAGAATGGTATTGTAGATAGTAGTTGTGTGATGATAGAGGAGAGGATTGCTATTTCTTAGTGTGATAGCGATGGTGTGTTTATTCCATCTAAGTTTATGAATGTCGATGAAGAAGGAGATAAGGTTTTACAATAAGTACTAAGTCAACTTCCTGGTGGTAATGCATGACAGATAAATTGGTAGACATGATGAGAGGGTGAGATGTTCTTAGAAAGTGGGTTAGTATGAGTCTATGCAGTGGTTAAGGTTTTAAGCTTAAATGTGGTTTTGTCAACATGCGGACAATATGTGCTACATTAGGTGTTTTGTGATATGATCTCAAGGATAGCTTAATGTAGCGGTAAGGAGTAGTGTTCTTGGGATGAGATTTCCTATAGAGGTATAGAACCTGAAACTTGTGATTTAGATTAGAATAATCAACCTATGTTAAGTACTCTGTGATTCTGAGTTAGACATGAATATAATAAGAGTAACCCCTTTCAATTCTCTGATCAGTTGTCATCCGAGGACGAATGATCCCAAGGGGGAAATATTATAACACCCCAAAAATTTCTAAATTAAGACTCGAACCATTCTTCATTTACTTCTAGGTTCATATAGATTTATCCATAAATTACCCATATGTGTAAAGGTAAATTCTTTAGCACAAAGTAGAGTTGAAAGTTTCCTTATCGATTAAGTTTTGATGTAAGATTCTACTTGGGTCAACTTCAAATGACCGTATCTCTTAGAATACAAAAAGTTATGTGTCCCATAACTTATAAAATTAAAGGTATTTGAATCTACTTTCCAACGCCATCAATTTCGCGTCAATCCAAATTTTGAGTAAAAAGTTATGACCATTTTAGTAACCTAAAACCGTGTTGTTACAAATTTGCCACGGGAAAACATTAAAAATGGTCATTTTTTTTATTATACAAATTTCTTTACTAATAAAAGATCCAAAACAATTAGATTTTCGTCTCTTAATTCATCATTCTCTTATATCTCAAACCCTAAGTCAAAACCCGAAGGACTAATCAAAGTAGAAGACTCGATTCAAGATTCATCCAATCTTTTTCAAAATTCTTATCCAAGAATTTCATTCTTTCCATCTCAAATTCCTCCATACAATTTTGAATCACTAATAAAAATCATAATTCTTGGTCGTAGAGATTTCAAGAAAATAATTTAAGAATCTCAGAAAAGGTTTTATTGATTGTTTACCTTCAAGCTAGGGTTTCAAGGCTTCTAATCAAGTTCTTCTTCAAGATTCTTCAAGAACCTTGTTCTTTTAGGTATGTAAGACTATCATAGTGTAGGACTAGTTCATCCCCATGCCCTACATCTACTTTCAAATCAATAAAAGAGTAATCTAGTAATCTATCCCTAGATTTGAGTATTCTTAAGACAAGTCAATTTGAGCTCTTAAGTTCTTGTTTCTTTTATAAATTATATTCCTAACTATTGAATTTGCTATATGTTATGCATTAAAAATTTTGAGTTGATTCGTTCATGTCTATATTTTAGCATGAACCCTATGAATTTAGTATATTTGAGAGGACAATATCATCGAGTTCTTGAGTTCTAGAGTCTTGAGTTCTGAGTACTGAGTTTCCTTATTGCTATTAAGATACCTGAGTTGAGTCTTTAGATGTCCATAATTCCACATGACCCGTATGATTTGAGTTATAAATTTTGAAAAGCTTTTTAAAGCCAACACTTGACATCTTAAACTATGTTTTGAGAAAGTAAAGATAAGTTTTGAGAAAAGAGTTTTTAAAACATGATTAGTATGCCATCAGTGTATGACCAGTTTGGTATCTAGATATACCATCAATGTTTATACAGTATGACTTCCCGAGTCATCAATGATCTTATTAAGATATGATTTTGATATGTTTTTTAGAAATAGTTTTCAAGTATGAATTGAGTAAGAGTATAAGGGGAATATGTATTCCCAAAGGTATCAATTTTTACATTGATAAAAGAGAAACTGAGATTTCTTAATGAGTTATGAGTTCAAAAGATATTTCAAGAGTAGTTACCACTTTTAAGAGGGTAGTTTGAGCAATTATCTCAACCAGAGGAAGAGTTATGTTTTTAGACATATGAGCATGAGTATATATTATTGAGAGTAGTATTGAGCACCGATATGGGGACAAGTTAAGACAACTCAAAGTTCTCATAAACCATGTATGCTAACATTGGTAAAGGGTCATACTTTTTCGATGATTCCTTATTGATTTTTAAGCATATCTTAGTGGATCCACTTGGTTGAGGATTTCTATACCCTGCCAAGGTATAGGATAGTTCTTGCATCATGGGCGAGATGATGTATCATCACATAGCTCATAGTGATGGTTGTCAGTTAGAGAATCCCCCAATAGAATTAAAGTGTATTTTCAAATGTCACTTATTATGTTGAGTTCAGAGATGAGAAGGTATTTTGTAAAGCTTTAAATTATTTAACTCTTTTATTTATTTACATTCACCTTGAGTACATTGTTATCTATTTCAGCCCTTTCTTTCAGTTATTTGTTATTCAACTATATTACATACTCGTACATTCAATGTATTGATATCATTCGACCTGCATATTTAATGATGTAGATACAGGTTATTAGAATCCTCAATAAGAGTCTGTAGAGATCATTTCATCCACTCGTCTGCTTATGAGTTAGATTTCCTTGCTTCCGGAGAACTCTAGTTTTATGAGTTGTTAGTAGTAGTTCTTTTGAGGAGTCGTGGGTCTTGTCCCTACACTCATCTTTGTATAGTTGAGGCTTCATATATAAATAGTTTTTGAATGTCTTACATGTTTTAGATATTTTATTTAAAACTAATGTTTAATACTCACTATGTTTAGCGAAGTTTTGAGATTCAGTAAACTGTTTTTAAACCATTTTTTCAGTTTGATGCTTGTGTATGCTTGAGTTAGTATTTTTCTTATAGTCAGTCAGGATGAGGATTCGCTTGGGTACCAACAATGGTTCTCAAGTGCCAGTCATGTCTAGGGTGTAGGCTAAGGTCGTGACAGCTGTTTTCTAAACTCTCAAAAATCGCCAGTTATTCGCTTAGTTCAGCAAATGTGAATTCTAGTTACAGTTGGTCTCTTTCCTTGGTCATTTGGTATCCATCGAAAGGATATGATTATATTCTCAGATAATTGAGGTAGTACAGCATTGGTCTAGACCCACCTCTCCAACAAATATCAAAAGTTTCTTGGGTTTGGCCGGTTATTATGGGTGGTTTGTTGAATGATTTTCATCCATAACTTCCCCTTTGACCAAGTTGACTCAGAAAAAAGTCAAATTTCAGTGGTTAGATAAGTGTGAGAAAAGTTTCTCAGAACTAAAGACTAGGTTGACTAAAGCTCATGTCTTGACTCTACCAGATGGTTTAAACGGGTATGTAATCTATTGTGATACATCCAGGGTTGGCCTAAGTTGTGTGTTGATATAGCGAGATAAGGTTATAGCTTAAGCTTCTAGAAAGCTTAAGGTCCATGAGAAGAACTACTCAACTCGTGACCTCGAGCTTGTAGTCATAGTATTTGCCCTAAAGATTTGGAGACATTACTTGTATGGTGTTCATTTTGATGTGTTCAGAGATCATAAGAGCCTCTAGTATGTGTTCACCCACAAAGATTTGAATCTTCGTGAGAGGAGTTGGCTTGAATTCCTCAAGGACTATGACATGAATGTGCTTTACCATCCTGGTAAGGTCAATGCAGTAGTGGATGCTCTCAGCAGACTGTTTGTGGGTAGTGTTGCACATGTTGAGGAAGAAAAGAAAGATTTAGCCTAGATGTTCACCGGCTTGCTAGGTTAGGAGTTTTCCTTACGGATACATCAAATGGTGGTGTGATTGTTCAGAATGGGTTAGAATCTTCATTGGTAGTGGAGGTTAAGGAAAAACAAAATAGTGATCCTACATTACTTCAGTTGAAAGGTGCACTTCATTAGCAGAAAGTTGAGGTTTTCTCCCGAGGGGGAGATGGTGTGCTTCGTGACCAGTGTTGCTTATGTGTTCCAAATGTGGGTGAGTTGAGGTAGCAGATCCTTACAGAAGCTCATAACTCCAGGTATTCCATTCATTCAGGTGCCACTAAGATGTATCGTGATCTATGGAAAGTATTTTAGTAGAACGATGTGAAGAGGGACATAGCAAATTTTGTGGCTAGGTGTCCTAACTGTCAATAGGTTAAGGTAGAACATCAGAAACCAGGAGGTATGACTCAAGAGATTAACATTCATACATGGAAGTGGGAAGTTATAAACATGGACTTCATTACAGGCTTACCTCATACTCGCAGACAGCATGATTCCATTTGGGTAATAGTAGATAGATTCACTAAGTCCGCTCACTTCTTTACTGTCAAGACTATAGATTCAGCGGAGGATTACGCCAAACTCTACATCAATAAGACAATCATGTTTCATCAGGTACCCTAATCTATCATCTCAAATAGAGGTCCTCAATTTACATCTTATTTCTGTAAAACGTTTCAAAAAGGTCTTGGTACTCAGGTAAATCTCAATACAACATTTCATCCACTGACGGATGGTCAAGCAGAGCGTACCATTCATACCTAATAAGAAATTTGTAGAGCTTTCCTGATCGATTTCAAGGGTAGTTGGGATGATCACTACCTCTCATAGACTTTGCCTATAATAATAGCTTTCTTTCTAGTGTTCAGATGGCCCCGTATGAAGCACTATATGCGCGTAGATGTAGGTCCCCAATTGGTTAGTTTGAAGTAGGTGAAGCAACCTTGATTGGGCCAGATTTGATTCATGAGGCTATGGAGAAAGTTTAGCTCATCAGAGATACACTGAACACAACTCAGAGTCGTCAGAAGTCCTATGCAGATGTGGGGAGAAGGGACTTAGAGTTCGAAATCAATGATTGGGTTTTCCTAAATGTATCACCTATGAAGGAGGTGATGATATTTGGCAAGAAAGGGAAGCTCAGACCTAGATATATAGGTCCTTATAAATCCTAAAAAGGGTGGGTAATGTGGCTTATGAGTTCGAGTTGCTAGCAGAACTAGCAACGGTTCATCCAGTCTTTCACATTTCCTTATTGAAGAAGTGTGTTGTTGATACGGCATCAAATAGTACAATTAGAGAGTGTGGCTGTGAAGGATAGTCTCACTTATGAAGAGGTGTCGGTTGAAATTCTTGACCGTCAAGTTTATAGGTTGAGAAATAAGGAAGTCTCTTTGGTGAAGGTTTTGTGGAGGATTCGGTCCGTAGAGGGAGCTACTTGGGAAGCAGAAGCAGCTGAGATGACCAAGTATCATCACCTCTTTCCTTCAAATTTCGATTCATCTTGAGAAAATAGTTCTTCTCTGGTCTCTCAGTTTACTCTTGTGTAATTGAGTCTCAATATCTTTTTCCCTCAGTTATACTTGCATTTCAACATATTTGCATGTTCTTGGAACTTAGTTCAGTTAGATATCAATTTCAATACTTAGTGGTAGGGATTGCAGCTTCTTCCCTCCATACTAAGCTTGTTTAGACTTCATTCGAGGACAAATGTTCCCAAGGGGAGATAATGTAACACCTCGGATCTCAAAATGAAGAAAATCCTAGTTTTCAAAAAAGTTGTGCCAGTACCAACAGAATCCACCCATAGATCATAGGTGGGGTTCCATCGTTAAGGTCCAATTTTTTATGGTCTCTGATCCCACCCAAGGTCGACTAGTACAGCCTGTGGTTGGCTCTACGGACCGTAGGTCTCACTATAGGTGAGGGTCAGTAGCTATTTAGAGAAAATTTGTTGTTTGGTCAACTTCAAAGGTCATATGTTTTAGCAAAAATTTAATTAGATAGCCCATGACCTATCAATTTAAAGATAATTGAATCATCTTTCCAACGCCACCGAGTTTGCTAAAATCCAAGCTTGGAGTAAAAAGTTAAGCTCGTTTTAATGAAGCCCTATCGGGCAGAGCACGAACGACAACCCCAAACGACGGTTGGTACTTCAAATGACGCCCGTTGTTCCTGTAGTAGATGACACTCGTCAGTTTTAAGTCAGGGTCATTTTGGTTATTTTCCGTATGCATTAGGCACTTAAACTACATTTTTTATGCCTAAAGTACGTCGTTTTACTCAGTCTAAGATTAATAACCTAGCCAGAGATACCCAAAACCCTCATTCTCCAAAAATCATCCAAACTTGGATCAAAATGAAGAGGAAAAGTTTACCAAACCTCCCAAGAACAAGAAGCAGTGTTCTTCAAGTTTCAACCTCGAAATCCAAAGGATTTCTCTGTATATTTCATCACCAGGTATGTGGGATTTCACTAGTGGGTTCATTTTAACCACTAGGTCCCTAGAATTTAGTCAGTTCCTTTATTCTACATAGCTTGTTTAGACCCAGGGTTTGTAAAATGTTGGGATATTTATTTTGATTTAAGTTGCTCTAGAATCCACAATCTAAATATCATGTTTTCTTGGAAACTTTGCATAATTTCTTGTATTAAACTCAGAACCTTAGTTTGTGTAAATTTTGTTAGTTCATAAATTATACTTGCTTGGTTAGTTAAATAGAAAATCATGCTCTAGATTTTTAATGTCACATTCTCAGTATATAAATGTTGCATTCTCAGTTAGCATGTCATTATTTTAGTTGTATTTTTGTCATATACATATTCAGTTTGGAGTAGACTTAGCAACGAGTTGGACTAGGGTTCAGCATACTCTAAGTCCCAGAAGTACGTGCCCGCATAGGATTATGAGTACTTTCTGCTGAGCATCAGATTTAGTGATCACGTCAGTCATGCCTTTATACCCCTAGCAAGGTATATTGGGTCCTCTTGATGGGGAGTATACATCGGACTCCATGTTGAGCTCACGTGGTTTATGTCGGTTAATAGTAGCTCAACAGTCAGACTCTTAGTGCATTTGACCAGGTTTTCAACAGTTATGTCAATATACATTTCAGCAGGTTATCTTCATAATTAGTACCTGGTCATTGCATTCAACTTAGCTTTTCAGTTATGTTTCAGTATTTATGTTCTTGCTCAGATTATGTCATTGTTCAGTTATGCTTTGTTCATATATATTTGTCAGCTTAGATTCAATATCCTACATGCTCAGTACATTCCAAGTAGATTCGGCTTGAGTTGTTAAGTGATTGCTTCAGTTATCACTAAACTGTTAGTTTATTTCACTTATATTCAGACTATTTAGGTTTTTTCCCATTTTTAGATATTAATTGTTTTAGCATTCGCATAGTACGTGTCTTATTCATTTATTCTCAGTAAGCTTGATATATGCCAGATACAAGGTTAACTTGGGGTCACTCGTGATCCTAGCTCCTGTGTTACATCAAGGGGATAGCCTCGGGGAGTGACACCCTGGGTTCTTTGTTGTTTTTTTAGATGAATTAAATTATGTGAAGTACAATTTTTTTTGTAACCATTCTAGTGCATAAGCATTCTTTTGAGCAAAGGGTCTGTCAAGAATAGTCTCTCTACCTAAAAGGTAAGGATAAAATCTACAATCATCCTAACCTCCCCATAGCTTCCTCTTGGAATTACACTAAGAGATAATACTCAAAACTCTGCATAAACTCATTTAGAAATCAGTGTTTCTCTCATTTTAGATGTAAAAATGTTACATACTTGGGAATATGTAGTCCCCTCAATCATTTTGAGAAATGAACACAACTCTCCTCATTTTCATACTCATTTACTTAAGTCCTAATTCAAGTTTCAAAAAGATTGAAAAAGACTTCTCAAAGTGACTCAATGGATTTCCCGAACTTTACCCTTAATCTTTACTTTAATTTGAAAAGAGAAATTAAGAGACATGATTAGTATTTATGAAGGATCTCTCGATGATTTATGATGTTTCAGATAGTTAGGATTCAGAAGGAAATGAAAGCTCGACTCAAAGGAACAAGTACTGATTCAAGAACGAAAAAGAAAGTGGCTTGACACTCTAGGCGCAAGGGTGGCGCGTCGCGCCAAGCCTTTAAATACTGGGGGTCATTTCTGGCACCACATGCCAGCCTCTCTGGCGAATCTGGGGCGCGCCGCCCCAGGAAATTTCAAGAGCATCTCGACAAATTTTACTTCCCAATTTTCGGTCCAAATTCACCTAGAATCGATTGATTTCATCAAACTCCCTTAGATTAATTAACCCAATACAATTAAACAAAAATCTACTCAAAATTCCTCAAAAACAACCCTCATACACAAGATCCTCTCCTAAAGAATTCAATAAAACTCCATTGTGAAATAATAAAGCAAAAAAACCTCAAGAACTCAATACATCAATTTCATGGATAAATTTGAAATTTGAAACTCATGATTGGCGTGAGGATAAACAAACCCATCACTATGAAAACTTACCACGTTCGTGGCGATTTCCCCAAATTCTTGAAGAACTTCTTGAAATCTCCTCTTTTCTCTTCTTGAACTTTGCCCGAATTTTCTTGAACGTTTTAGACATTAGTGAAAATTATTCTTAATCATCTTAGACCCCTAATTGTGTAAAAAATGTGTGGGCCTAGTGGGGGTAAGGAAAATTCGAAAATACCCCTCCTTAATTCGGATGAATTTCCTAAACTTGACAGGCTAAACACAAATGGGCATATCTCCCTCATCCGAACTCAGAATTTAGCAAACTCGCCAGCGTTAGAAAGAGGACTCAACGACCTTCGATTTTATAGCTCACGGGCCACTTAACTCATCATGTGCTAAAAGTTAAGGTTGTTTGAAGTTGAACCAAAACTCGCAATTTAAGAGTAACTTGAACAAACCTCAGTGTAGCTCTTTCAAACTTAGTTCTTTCTAAATTTAGCTCTTTCTAAGACTAAGGTGTTACAGTTGATTATATAAGTAAGCAGACCTTATCAACTAATGATGCATTTCAAATTCGTACAGGCATAGGCCCAAAGCAGACAATATCACTAGTGGGCAGGGCCGTTACAGATAACAAGTTCAATAAAATTAAATAATTGAATTTCCACAACATGACATTCTCCTTAGCAAAAATCATTGCAGTAGGATAAAAACTAGGATAATTTGAAAATTATTATATATGGCATTACAATTAGCTTAGCTTAGGATCCCACTACTCATCGTATTTGATTTGGTATTGCTATTGCACATGACAATGAGATTCTATTACTGAGAAACATCTTTATCAAAATATTTTTACTTCTCACTTTGGTCAATTAACAATATTTTTTTTGTGGATAGCTTGACAAGGAAAGTTTTAGTTGTAAGTATGGGAACAAGTAATACAGAAATAAAAGGAAAATAAACTTCTTTTTAGAATTCCAAAGAAGAGAGTTTGTTACTCAATTTTGTATTATTCGAAGGCAAATAAATACATACTCACACCGTTTTGAATTTTAAATATATTAGTTTGACTGAATATAAAATTTTAAAAAATTGTAATCTTTTAATAAATATCTATATAGTTGTTCAAATTTTGTGTATTAAACATGGCATCTGTAACTTATTGTATAGAGCAAGAAAATTGGAAAGAAAACAAAACAACGTATTTAGTATAATCTCAAGTATGGGGAGGGTGAGGGGTATAAAGAGTGAAAAACCTTACACAACCCTTGAGAAGTAGAGATACAATTTCTGATAGACCCTCAGTTCAAGAATATGTTTTAAAGACAAACAAGAGCAAAAGACAATAATGTAATATAATGAAGAGAACGATAAATGAGCATAGATAGCCAACGTAAATTAAACAACAATAGAAGTAAAACCGAAGGATAAGATAATGATAGCATAAAACTAATAATTCTAGTAAGGAAATCGATAAATGCAGTAGGTTGAAACCCCACTCTATCGTAAGGAAGGGGAAAAATTTTGGACTACCCACTAACCGATAATCCTAATCCTCAATGCTCTTCTATTTATGGACATATCCTCGATAAGTTAGAAATGTGTCATATCTTATCTAATCACCTCTTAATGTATTATGCTTAGAGCCTATGTACTACATGTCTACTAACATTATTGTTTCAATGATGGAAATTGTGTCAGATGAGCGGAAAGCCCTTAGTCTCAAGTGATTCTCTCATCTTTATGGACTGGTAATAATCTATAGTTCCCTTATTTGTTTTTACCATCTTTCCTATGTTATTGGAACTTCATGTTTGTTTTAAGAAATCTGTCAGTTAATTCCGATTTTTTTTCTCTTGATTCTTTATCGATTGAGATATATAGATCCTATTCATAGATTAACAAAAATGTTCAAAAATTCTATTTATCTTTTCCTTTCTATGAGTCTCATCCTTTTAATTTTACGTATTATATTGACCCCACTATGCTTTGACAACATCCACTAATCCATAACTTAATTTTAAAATCATATTTCTCGTTAGTAAAAAAATATTTTTGACGTAATACAAATGTTGTATTGTTAGTTAATATTTTTTTTCTTTTTATGTTTTGTGAATAAAGGTCTTTCATATTAGAAAGTGGGAAATCGAACAAAGGTCAATGCATGAACTTCGTTTCAAGAATCAGACATGAATCTGGAGAGTTAAATGTTGCTTTATTTACCATTCTACTACAATTCTGCTACTAGAAACACTATAAAAAATAATGTTTTAACTTTTTTGGTCTCCATATAGGTGCACAACAATGTGTTCTGTATAATGTATCTTTATGATTTATCTTGTTTTTACTGTACTACGATTATTTTAATTGTTGAAAAGTCATGCTAAACTTAGATAGCAGCGTTTATTTTTATTGAGAAAATATTAGAAATAACAAAGAGAACAAACATAATAATAATCTATAGCTATAGTTTTGGTAATTACGCTCCATCCCTATAGTTTTGTTTGTTGTGAAGGCTACAATTTATATATTTCACTTTCCCTTTTCTATATTTTGCTTGCTAATATAGAAACAGAGCATGTATATACAAATTATGTATATATAAATTTAGGAATTTTTATGAACATTGTTTGTATATTTCACTTACCAATATAGAAAAAGGGTAATTGTAACGACGTGTTCCCGTCGTTATGGAAAAGCCAATGGGGAAAGAATTTTGGCCAGAAAACTTTTGAGTAGTGACTTGAAAATTTCTACCCAAGGCAAGACTTGGATGAAATCTGAGTCACGTAAGGTATAGGGAAATATGGTAATGAATGGGGGATGTAATTATGAATTTCATCACATGACTGGATAGCCAAGATGTTAAAGAGTTTGTACGACATTACGTAATCGAATTCAGGTGAGTAGAACTCTCAAAACTGATCTTGGTGTGAAAGGGTAGTTTTTGAACGTCAAGGGTTGAAGGTGTGTTGCGAAATGGGAGCTTGGGGCTCAAATTCCGACCTCTATCTCTGCGCATGCCGCCAGAGCGGGGTTGGTTCCGCTAGGGCGGGCCGCTGTGGCTGGATGGGTTCTGCTCTAGCAAGACATCGCTACTTAAATTGGGTAAAAAACCCAAAAACATTATTTTATGCAATATTTCATTCTGGAGAGCTAAGGGATGACCCAGGGCAGTTTCTTAATAGTTTCCACGACATCTAGCACTAAAGGTAACATTATTACTCCCCTAATCTATTTTTTGATCCATAGAATTTAGAATCTTGGGTGATTATCAGTGGTGGAGGGTTTTCACCTGAAATTAATGGTGGGAAAAGCCCTAATTGAACATTAGGATCTTGGGTTTGGCCATGGATTTATGGATTGCTTATTATCCGGGAAAATTAGACCTTGTTTATTGATCCTTGTGTTAAATTAATTTTTTTAGACCAAGAACAAGTGGAACAAATCTTGAAAGGAAAGGCTCAAGTGTCATAGGAGGATTTAAGCTTGGTTTCAAGATAAGTGATGGTTTGATTACTTGTTTGTGCGATATATGCATGTAATCGCTACATTGTATGCATTGCATGTATGTGAATAAGGAAATGTATATCAAATCTAATGAAAATGAGTATGAATGAGCAATTTCATGCCATGAATTCATTACTTGATTGTATGACTATGAGTATGGTTCATTATGGGTGTGATTGTGATTGTGGTTGTACTGACTGGATCGGGTGTCATGTTCCGACACATATATTGGATCGTGTGTCACATTTGACATATATATTGGAACGGGTATCACGTTTCGACTCATCTAATGGATTGGGTGTCATGTTCCAACACGCTAACAGTTTGGGTGTGGGTTCCATGAGAGGACCACTGTTATTATTACATTCATGTCTAATTGTCGTTAATATTGGAAATTGTATGTTGCTCTTGAAATGATAAGTGACCTATGTATTATGTATGTGTGTGTTTACAGTGTTGTAACTTCTTGCCTATGTTTCACTTACCGAAATAACCGCGTAATCCTACCAATACACTGGTGGTGTACTGATACTGCACTTTCTCATTCTTTGTTGAGAACAGGGCATCTTCAGGCGGCTACTGACAGACCTCAGTTAGGAGATCACTGATCGAGACAGGATTCAAGGGTGAGCCACTTCTTCTAGGATGACATGGTCCCTCTTTTGTTTTGTCCATTCTTTCCGGAATCAGACTGTTTAGTTTGACCTGCTTGTGTTAGTTAAGGGGCTGCACCCCTTTTTCTTAGACTTGTTGAATTTAGTGTTTTGGTACAATTACTTTCAGGTTCTAGGAGTTGTTTTGATGCAATAGTTTTGGTAGTTGTTTTTGCTAAACTTTCAGAGTTTATGGGAACTCCATATTTCTTTAGACATTTAAGCATGCTTCCGTATCTTTAAATGCTTAGTTTTTGGTTAAGTTGCTTAGTTGGGTTGTAGTAATGGTTCTCATATCTGAGGGTTAGTGTGGGTGTCAATCGCGGTGGTCTGGGTCATGACAAAGTTGGCATCAAAGCCCTAGCTTTGTTAAATGAATCTAGTAGAGTCTTACAGAACGGCACGGAGACGTCTGTACTTTTCTTCGAGAGGCTATAGGACTTTAGGAATTCGTGCTATTACTTGAATCCAATTGGTATTTGGGTGATACAAATTGGTATTTTTCCTTCTTCACTCTATGGTCTGAACTAGAGTAACATAAGTGGTAACACCAACACTAGCAAAAGAGGTTGCGTCCTTCCAAATAAGCATGTTTCCCCAATTCAATGTGGGCATGTAATGTCTAGTGACAAACATGAGGTTTTTATTATGTTCTTAAGGTTGAAACATTCATTTTTCATCGGTACTGAATCTGAAGATTCTTATGATTTTCTTGTTGATTTTCATGAGCTGCTTCATAGGATGTATAAGGTGGAGTGATTTAGTGTTGAGTTTATGATTTACCAGTTCAAGGGAGACACCAAAATGTGGTGGTGGTCTTGTGTTGAGTGCCGACTAGTAAATGCATTACTCATGACTTGGGAAACATTTTATAGCTTTCTTTATGGAGAAGTATATACCCTGAACTTTGAGGGATAGGAGGATAGATGAGTTTCTGAATATAGAGCAACATAATATACTTGTTGTAGCCTATAAGGCCAAACTTTATGTTTTATCCAAATATGGTACTCCACTTGGCTTTAGTCTAAAAGAGCAAAGTCGTCGCTTGTGAAAGGGGTGAGGTCAGAAGAATTTGCCAAGGTGACAACATTCAAGAAGTTTTGTAAGGGACAACTAGATAATGAACACCATTACTTTGGAAAATGCATTCATTATTGTTGTTATAACATGTATGGGTTGCTTAGTAAAAGATGAAATTATGTTGCGACAATTAAGGTTAGAATCTCTATTACAATTTCCTAGATTGAGTGTATATCAAATAGGGTAATGATACGATTACTACAATAGCAACTATGCTTACTTGGTTAACTTATTAAGTGTGTTACAATTGTGGAGAAGCTAGACATATGAGGAGAGATTGTCCCCATCCACGCATGTCTGATGCAGCAGCATACCAGAGCAGTGGTACCAGCGAGCAGTGGTAGTAATGGCAGCTAACGTTCACAAGCTGGGTGAGGAGGAAATCAGCGAAGTCTTCGAGGCCGAGAAAATGATAATGCAGGTACAGGAGTAGTGCAGCCAAGCAAGGAGGTTGTCCGTCAAGATGACTGATGTTTGACGTAATCAAAGACATGACTTCCAATTCAGGTGTCAACGATCGCTTGTAGTAATATAACCCAACCGAATGGGCTAGGGTTGAGTCCCAAGGGAGTGGTTGCAAGAATTAATAAGAAAGTAAAATCAAGTTCTAATTAGTCATAACTAAAAAAATTATCGAATAAAAACATTTCAAATCAAAAAGTGACACGAATGTGTCAATTATCAATGGGAAGTTTGTATTCAACTAACAACAAGAACAACTAAAATATAAAAGATGCGAGTTATGGAGATGAGATTCTTGGGATATGATAGGAATACGGGAATAAAAAAACAATCCGGTACATGCTATTGATAGTAAATAGTTTGATATTTGTGACCATGCTATACTTTAGTAGGGGTAAGCTTTTACTCGAACAACTTAACCCGAATCAAATTGGTTTCTCTCGAACACCAACTTGCCGTATTAAGAACAGCCTCCGCCTTAGACCATTCACTCCCTCGAGTTGAATGTGTGGGAGAAGGACTATGATTCACTCTCTCGAGCTGAACCCATGTCAACCCAATACCACCGGCCATCAATTTAGTAGTCTTAGTTTTACGACCTCTCTCTCGAGCAAGCCAAAAACACTAAGATGAAATTCTATTTGCAACTACAACCCTATTAAGTTCATACACAACTACTAAACGAAATCACATTTAAACAACAAATAGACTAACAAATAGCAAGACCTAATAGTAAATTTAACCCATATTCACAAAATCACACCCAAGAAATGGGTTTTATCTAGACATGAAAAAGAGATATAAATCAATGCCAACAAGTGTTTCCATCAAGTGTGTATGATCGAAAATTTCTTTACACACGTCTAGGATGAACATTCTTGGATACCCACTTCCAATTTCTTGGAATTGAAAATCTTCAACATCTTCAAGCTCAAGAACAAATGTCTCCAGAAACTGTTTAGAACTAAGAATTCTAAAAAATTGTAAAAATATGATAATAAAAGGTCTAATTCTAAGCTAACAATTTAAACACGTATTTATAATGTTTGAAAATTTGTGCTGCGAAGGATCACTCGGTGCAGTTAGTCGGGATTGCTGATACACTCAGCGATCCACCCTTTGGTCTGGTTCATCGTCGTTCTACTTTTTCCTTCAGAATGTTCGCGTTTTGAATCACTTGGCGATAAAGTACAGCTTTGCGAAACTGTTTGGCGACGCACCGACTACTCTTTTTCACCACCGACTTGATCCTTCCTTTTAGGGATCAGCACATTGGAACATTATGCGAGAGATAAGACAATCGGTGGCTCGCCTAATGTATTAGGCGATCCTCAAGACTTCTTTTCTTCGTCTTTTCAGCCGTTTTGTTCCTTTTTGCCAAGTAGTGTCCATGCTTTGCCTCAAACTTCAAATACCTGAAACTTAATGATTTACATCAGTTATTCAGACAACATATGCATTTGAGGACACTAAATATATAAAAATGAAGCCATAAATGAGTTCAAATCGTGGACTCATCAATACCCCCAACTTAAAATTTTGCTTGCCTCAAGTAAAACTCAAGTTCAGCACTTAAAAACGGATGTCACAAACAGTGCTACACAAGACTCAATCATGAATATACACAACAAGACTCAACTTACTCATACAAGGATCAATTGTATACTCAAAGATTCAAGTTGTGACACACCATTATCAAAGATTCTCTAGTTCGCAATACTTTCTTTAAATGCTAGTTCAAGCTAAACAAAGGTATTTACATGCCCTCACCCAAAGGATGATTCCATTCTCACACACAAAGGTTTAATCATTTAAAACTCAGGAATTAAATGCAACGCTCAGACTCACAAAGAAGAACACTATGCATGCTTTCACCCATAGGTTTGCCAGTATTTTCCAATCGACAATTGTTTGAGCTCACTTAAGATCAGAAAGGTATTTTCAAGGCTTGTAATGGGGCTGAGTGCAAAGATATGGTCATTTAGGCTTAGTTACTTACATCCTCATGAAATGTGGTGCTCACAACCCTCTCTTCCTTTTTCCTTCATTACTTTCATTTGTGCTCACAAGTCATCCCATGATTCACTTTCCATGGTTGGTTGGAAACCCCTTTTGTTTTTGCATATTCAGAACTTTATTCCATGACTTCTTCTTTTTCATTCTTTCCTTTTATTTTATTTTTCTTTTTTTGCATGGAGGAATTCCATTTTTCTCAACACCATGGGTTAAAGGGAATTTTCTTGAACTTCATGACCTGCTTTCTCTTTTCACCACACCTCCAACTTAGGCTTTTGGCCTAAGTTGGCTATTCAATCAACCACAAATCAAGAGGATTATAGTTAGTGGATTAAGAAAGGTCATGCTTTTATCAAATTTCTTCTAAGGAAGGCTAAGGCTCAAGAGGTGTTCAAAAGAGGTTCACACACTCACAAGGTAGGCCACAAAATAGGTATTTATCAAATTGGCTCACACTCTTTGAAGTTGCCTAAGATCATATCAAGCGATAACTTTACTTAGTCAACCGGACCAATGGGGTAAATTCTAGATATTATCATGCATGGTTCATAGTAAGCTCGTCACACAAGGCATCGACACCAAAGTCAAACAAGACTTCACACTTTCACTACTGTGCAACATTCATCACAAGAGAATCAATTTGATACTTGGCTTGTCACAACGAGAAGCAAAGGGTTCACATATTGTCTATGTAACTTCAATTGGTCTCGTCGTAGCCGCACATTTATGTTCGTTCGATTATGAGCATTGTTTGAGTCATCAATATTGATCAAAAACCGAGACTCAAATTTGCTAAAGAACAGCCATATTCAAGTACAAGCCAGAGTGGGCGAATTCTTTTGGAAAAGGTCAAAATTGTGAAAATCATTTACGATTAAAACAAAAGGAACCACAAGCTCAAACGTCCATAAAAAGCAGTATAAAAAACATAATTAAAGCTCAAAACTCAAATGTATACAAAACACAACATCACACAAAAGGTGGGCCTCACCCCATTACAAATAAAAACATTTGTCCTCAAATGTAAACAAAATCATCCAAAATTTAAAATAAAGTGAGATAGAGAAGGAGGTAAAGAGGGGATCCTATTTATGTAGTCTCTCCATCTGTCTGGGCTACAGTGCCTGGAGTAGAATTCTAAACTTGGGCACCAGTGCCCGGGTTCACCTCAAGAGTGCCAGCTCCGCTAGATACAACAAAAGGTATATTTGCTAGGAAAGCCTGCACGACTGCATCTATCATGGTTGCTTCAGTCTCAGTCAGGTCCTCAACTACAGCTCCCTCAGTCTCCATAAGCATCTCCTCATTAGTCTCTTCCTCAGATTCAGACTCAACTGTCCCCTCAACTATAATCTCATCTCCGGTGGTACCTGGAGGCATCTCTGGTACATCAGGGATTTCCACCATCCCGAAAATCATGGACATACGGTGGACTTCAGCTGATCTAAATTAGTCTGCAAAGCAGCAATAGCAGCCTTTAATGTTGTAACCTCTGTTGTGGCTCCTTGGTCCTTCTCACACACCGCCATTCTAGACTCAAGGGCATAGCACTCAATGGTGTCACAGCATCAGCAAGGGTTGTCTGAATCATACCCGGAATGGAAGCATCAAGTCTGGCAGCACAGTGATCAGCAAAATGGGCTAACTTCCCCATTCGTAGTAATGAAACCTGAGTAAACGGGGGCCGGGAAACAGTAGCAGTGGCAGATCTAGGTCTAGGGGGCGATGGAGCAGCAGAAGCACTGTGAGAATCAAAAGATACTGCACAAGGAATACCAGAAGGCCTAGGAGCAGAAGTAGGCGAAGATGTCTCTGCAGGTATGGAGGTTGTGTCCATAGTTGGGGAGTGGTCCACTGGGGCTTCCTTTTGCTTCTTCTCCACCTGGTCCTTAAGATATTCAGCTTCGATCCTTAAGATATCAGTGGAGGCTATGGGAATCACTTATAGCATGAAATTAAAGGTAAGATTGGGATATTAG
>JAJOOH010000338.1:0-77692 GCA_029582605.1 Solanum gracilifrons | reverse complement strand
ATTACACCCATTACTCCGGGATACTCAGATTTTTCCCGATTTTACCAATTTTGGCCATTTGATGACTTTTGCCCTTAAGAATGACGTCAATCGCTCTATCTTTGGGCAAATACGTCATTTAGCACAAATACATGCTACTTAGACTTCACCCAACTAGACCCAACAACATGCAAGCACAAACCCCACAATTTTAAACCAAATTTAAGGCACAAATTCACGAGAATTCAACCATCTATACATTACGGGTAAGATTTTAAAAGTAACACAGACACAAACAAAACCAAGTAAGACCAGAGAGACCCATCACACATCACTAAGAAAAGATCATTACAAATGAGTACAAATTACTAAAAATAAACTCGGGGTTCGGAAAACTAACCTTTGATGTCGAATACTCATGATTGAAATGCTAGGCGGCAAAGTAATCCACTCCGAACACACGATCAACTACTCACATACAATAAAAATGCAAGAAATATAGAAACTAATGTGCGGGTATCAGTTTTGGGAGGATTAAAAGTGACGGAAAATGAAATAGTTTGAAAGTTTAAACCTTTAGCCTTTAAGAACCGTCCAGTTCTCGCCCATTCGGCGACATTAGTTTTGATCGCCAACCCACTAGGTGACACGCCTAGTGGGCACTTACCTCGCCAAGTTTTACAGTACCTCCAGTCAATGTGGGGCTCCAAACGGTGGACTAGATCGCAATCGCCGACCTGGTCAGTGACTCGTCAAGTTGCTCCTGGGCTCACCGAATTTTACAGACTCCAATTTAAGATTGTCCTAGGTCCAACAACATTCCAAGTTGGGATCGCCAACCTCTTCGGCGATGCGCCGACTAGACTTTTAGCTCGCCAACCTGCACTTTTCAAACACTTTCCACACTTTGACCTGCACAATCCACACCCCATTATTTCTTAAAGCAAAAATAAAGCGATAAACACTTGGGTTTCCTCCCAAGGAGCGCCTTAGTTAATGTCGTGGCACGATGCAAGTCCTCACTCAAACCTCATTCTTAGGGTTAGCCATAGTATCACTAGGCAAACCCCCTTGCTGTCTCGGGTTCAAATGAGATGAGATAAGACCCACTTGGGTCTCCAACTGCTTGATCGATACTGAATGGGAGGTAATAATAAGTCAATGATTTGGACTCTTTTAGGGCTTTATTTTGATAGATTTAATGTCCTAAAATTTATATTTTATCTCAATAACTGCTGAAAATTCTTGATTTTCAGGTATTTGGAGTTAGAGACAAAGCATGGACACTATTGAGCACAAAGGAACAAGGCAGCTGAAAGAACGAAGAAAATAAGGCCTAAGGATCGCCTAAACGATAGGCAAGTCGCCGAATGACCTTGGTCTCACCCAACGTTCCAGTGTGCCAAGCCCTATAGGACAAAATCAAATAGAGGATACAAAAAAGCAGTCGGCGAGTCACCGAAAGGTTCCGCGAGGCAGCGCCATAACGCCGAATGTTACAGAGCATGAAGTTGCTGAAGGACAATGCAGAAAGGCGATGAACCAGACTAAAGGGCGGATCGGTATTCCCGACTAACTGCGCTGAGTCATCCTTCGCAGCGCACTTTTTGACAACTATAAATATATGTTTGAATTTTTAGTTTAGCATCAAGATTTACATTTATGAACTAAGTTTTAGAATTACTCAGTTTTAGAACTTAGTTTTTGGAGACAATTTTCCTTAGCTTTGAAGAGTTGAAGATTTTCATTTTTTAAGCAATTAGAAGTGGGTATTGAAGATTCTTCATCCTCGACGTGTGTAAAGACAATATTTATCATACCCATTTGATGGAAACACTTTTCGTTATCGATTTCTATCTCTTTATTATGTCTGGCTAAATCCCTAATTCTTGGGGTGTGATTATCTGAATATAGGTTGAATTTACTACTCGGTATTGCTTATAGATAGTTATTTTCCTGTTTAAAGGTGATTTTGTTCAGTAGTTGTGTCTGAATTTAATGGGGTTGTAGTTGCAAATACAATTTTATCTTCGTATTTTTGACTTGCTCTAGAGAGAGGTTGTAAAACCAAAACTACTAAATCGATAGTCTGGGGTTATTGGGTTGTTGTGGGTTCAGCTCGAGAGAGTGAATGGACTGAGGTGAAGGCTCCGCTTCATTGCCGCTAATCGATGTTCGAGAGAAACCAATTTGATTCAGGGTAAATTGTTCGAGGGAAAATTTACCCCACTAAAGTCCAGCCTAGTTACCAATTTCCAGCGATTTACTATCAATATCATTTACCCGATTGTGTATTTTAGCCCATATTTCTATCACATCCCAAGAATCCCGTCTCCATATTTGCATTTTTCAGCTTAGTTTTCATTTTAGTTTATAATTGCTTACAAAATCCCCTTTGATAATTAAAACTTGTGTCACTCTTTAATTTATCCTATTTTTATTTGTAAATGTCTATAGCTATGATTAACTTGAAGACGTTTTTTCTTTTCTATTAATTCTCAATTACAAACCGCTCCCTTGGGACTCGACCCCAACTCACTAGTTGGGTTATATTACTATTGAATGACCGTGGACCCTTAGTATTGGATGAAGCGCCAGGATACATCAAGTCAAAATTGCGCTACTGCCGGGGAGTGGTGTTAAGTGATAATTTTTAGTTAAGTTGGATTTTCTTCTTGTTAGTTATAGTGATACTTACTTAATTTTTAGTTGTGTTTTGCGTGTTTATGTATTGCAACAGGAAAGATGAGTGTGAATGGTAACTATGGGTATCAAATGGATCACCCCCTTTTGGAATTATTGAATCTTAGGGACAACCTCCTAACGTTCAAGCAAGTGGGGGGTGAAACTATCCATGAGATGTGGCCTAGGTTTAAGGCATTACTACAGGAGTGCCCAACTCATGGGATGCCTGATAAATTGCTGCTAGAATGCTTCTATCGGGGGCTTGATCCCGAAAATAGAAGAATTGCTGATATACTCTTTCCAGGTAATTTGACACAACAACCCTATGAAGTGGTAGCCCAATCATTTATGGAATGATTAGGACCAACAAGGAGATAGAGAAAGATCAAGAATGGGCCGCACTGTTGACTCAACTGGATGTCTTGTCCAAGAAAGTCATGGAATTGGAAGCACTGTCCACTAAAAAGGACAAGAACTTTCCCCCTCGCGAGCGTAAATAGGTTCAGTATCAGGAGGGTGGACAAAATTAGGATGTCCCATCACTCATTCTACACAAGATTGAAGAACTAGATAGGATGTTAAATGAGATAAAAGAGAATATCTTAATGCTTAATCAGACGGCAACCTCCTATTGCATGATCATTTAGCTGCAAGATGCCCAAATAACAACAAGTATTATCGTGTCTCTACCTAAAGCATAAAGAGGGGTCGCCTAATGATACTATGGACGACTCCAACAATGAGGTTTAAGGGTTGACTTGCGTCGTTCCACAACGTTAACTAAGGCAATGCTTGGAAGGCAACCCAAGACCCTTTTATTCCTTTACTTCTGTTTTAAAAATAATGGTGTGTTGATTGCGTAGGTTAAATTGTGGAAAGTGGATGAAAATTACAGGTTGGCGAGCTTAAAGTACCAGACGGCGCATCGCTGAGGAGGTCGGTGAGCCCGACCTAATCCACCATTTGACTAAAAACATCTTCAAAATTGAGCCTGTAAAACTCGGGGTGCCCAGGAAATTATTGGCGAATCGCCGACCATATTGGCGATCCTGACGGAGACCGCTGTTTGGACCCGCACAATAACTGGAGGTCCTGTAATGTTTGGCGAGGTGAATGACTACTCAGCGTGTCACTGAGTAGCTCGGCGAGTACGTCTAATGTCGCCGAATGGGCAAGAATTAGACTGTATTTCAGGCCAAAGGCTTAAAAGTTTCAAATTCATTCACTTTCCCTCACTTTTCATCTTCACAAACTCACGTCCACACTCTAGTTTCTATTTTCTTGCATTTTTAGAGTATTTTTAGCATTGATTTGTGCTCGGATTTAGATTACATTTCCTCTGAGCATTTAAATAATAATTTAATCGGCATCAGAGGTTGGTTTTTTGAACCCGGAGTAAAAAATATTTTAACGGAATTGTACTCAGTTGCAATGATCTTATTGTATTGTAGTGTGCTGGACCTCTCTGATAGATTTAGTATGTTTGAATACCTATTTTAAGTTGATAGTCTTGCCCGTAATGTTTTTATTATCGAAATCCCGTAGTCTTGTGCTTAAAATGAAGTAAATTTTGTGGAGCTATGCTTGGATGTAGTGGGGCATACTTTAATTTCACTAGAGCATTCGTTGATTTTGTTTTCGGGGGTTGCGGGGTTGAATTCGATAAGTTGGGTTGAAAGTAGGTACGTTGGGTCGTTTGGCGAGCTGGGTCGAGATCGCCGAACCACTCGGCGGTTTGCCTAGTGTCCCCAACTCACCTTTAATTTCATGCTAAATATGTTGGTGAAGTTTGTAACTTTCGGCGAGAAGCTTGAGGTCGCTGAAGGAACTCGGCGACTCGTCGAAAGTTTTCTTGATTACCTTTGGACTGCACGCCTAAACCCTTCTTACACTGTAAGTTTCGGCGAGCTAACCTAGGTCGCTGAAGCAATTTGATGACCCGCCAACTGTTTCAGCGAGTCTGTCTATGCCTAATTCTCTGTGCGTTTGTTTGGATATTTCCTAACTTTCCCTCGAGGTTTTGCAGACATGACTAAATCAAAAGTAGTTGAAGGAATAATACCAACCCAAGAGAAGACTAACAAGATAATGATAAATAAGGATGTAGTTATATCCAAAGGCAATACTACGAAACTTCCCACAATGGGTGGGAAAGGCAAGGGCAAGAGGTCCACTTATGACAGGAAGACCACTATCAGAGATCCTAGTGTTCCTTCGTGGGCCCGGGGATTCTGTGCAGTTGTGCATGTCTTTCTGGAGGATTCGCACGTGACAACCCCTAGTGGATCTGGCACTTCCGTTCCTCCTGAGGTGATCCCGAGCACTAATGCTCAGACTCATAGTGATGCATCGGACACTGATGCCCAAATGGATGGAGATACTGTGTAGACAAGACCCTCTCTTTACCTCCATCTCTGCCTTACTTTTTTGCATTTGAGGACAATTGTTTTTATTTGTGGTGGGGTGAGGCTCACCTTTTGTGTGACTTTCTTATCTCTGCTTTTGTTTATATATTTGGGCTTTAAGCTTAATTTTTGTGGAAGGTTTGAGCTTGTGGCTCCTGAATTTTAATTGTAAATGATTTTTGACCCTTTCGAAATATATTTGCCACCTTTTGTATGTGTTGAATGTGGTTGTTCTCTTGCAAATTTGAGTATCAGTTTTGATCAATACCAATGAATAGAATAGTGCTTACAATCGAACATACATGAATGCGCGGCTACGACGAGGCCAATTGAAGTTGCATAGAAAATATGTGAACTCTTTTCATCTCGTTGTGACTAGCCAAGTATCGAATTGAGTCTTTTGTGATGAACATTGCACAATAGAGGAAGTGTGAAGTCTTGTTTGACATTGGTGTCAATGCCTTGTGTGATGAGCTTACCGTAAACTATGTGTGATGGCACCTAGAATTTGCCCCGTTGGCCTGGTTGACTAAGTGATGCAATTTCTTGAGATGATCTTAGGCAACTTTAAAGAGTGTGAATCAATTTAACATATAACATTGCTACCTTTTATTGACCAACCTTGTGAGTGTGTGAACCTCTTTTGAGCACCCTTTGAACCTCAACCTTTTCTTGGAAAGAAACTTGATAACATTGCTACCTTTTATTGACCCATGACCCATAATCCTCATGATTTATGGTTTGTTTGAATAATAGCGAACTTAGGCTAAGTTGGGGTGTGGTGAAAAGACAAGGCAAATCAAGTAAATGCAAAGGAGTCCCTTATGCCCATGTTTTGGGTAAAATGGAACCCCTCCAAATAAAAAAAAGAGAAAAAGAAGAAGAGACTGAAAAAAAGAAAGAAAAAGTCGTGAAAAAAAGTTGTGGAAATACAAAGAAAATGGGGTTTCCAATGACTCATGGAAGATGAATAAGAGATGACTGTTGAGATTGAATGAATCTGATGAAGAAAAGGAATGAAGGTGTTGGTCACATCATATTTCATTAGGATTTTCAGCAAGCCTTGAAAAAGACCTTTTTGATCTTGAATGAGCTGAAGCAAAAGTCAATTGGAAAATAAGGGCAAACCTACGGGTGAAATCATGCATTGTGTTTATCTTTGTGAGTGTGAGTGTTGATCTTGATTCCGGAACTTTAAAGGATTTAACCTTTGAGTGAATATAGAATCATTCATTTTCTGATGCATTTGAATACATTTGTTGAGCTTGAACTTGCATTTGAAGCAAGTATAGTGAGCTTGATATTCTTTGATACTGATGAGTCACAACTTGAAACTTTGAGTGCATAATTGATTCTTGCATGAGTAAGTTGAGACTTTTTGTGTGCATTCATGATTGAGTCTTGTGTAGCACTATTTGAAACATCTTTTTTGAACTGCTAAATTGGAGTTTTACTTAAGGACAAGCAAAAGTTTTAGTTGGGGGTGTTGATGAGTCCATGATTTGGACTCTTTTGGGGCTTAATTTTGATAGATTTAGTGTCCTCAAATGTATATTTTGTCTCAATAACTGATGAAAATCCTTGAGTTTTAGGTATTTGGAGTTAGAGACAAAGTATGGACACTATTGAGCAAAAAGGAACAAGGCAGCTGAAAGAACAAAGAAAAGAAAGCCTGAAGATCGCCTAAACCATTAGGTGAGTCGCCTAATGGCCTTGGTCTCGCCCAATGTTCCAGTGTGCCAAGCCTTGAAGGACAAAATCAAATAGGCAATAGAAAGGAGTAGTTGTCGAGACGCCAAACTGTTCCGTGAGGCAATGCCATATCGCCGAAAATTACAGAGTGTGAAGTTGTTGAAGGACAATGCAGAAAAGCGATGAACCAAACTAAATGGCGGATCGCAGAATGGATCGGCGATCCCGACTAACTGCGCCGAGTGATCCTTCGCATTACGCTTTTTGAAAACTATAAATTCTTGTTTGAATTATTAGTTTAGTATCAAGTTTTACATGTCAGAACTCAGTTTTAGAATTATTCAGTTTTAGAACTTAGTTTTTTAAAACAATTTTCCTTAGCTTTGAAGAATTGAAGATTTCCATTTTCTGAGCAATTAGAAGTGGGTATTGAAGATTCTTCATCCATGACGTGTGTAAAGACTATATTTATCGTACCCATTTGATGGAAATACTTTTCGGTATCGATTTCTATCTCTGTACTATGTCTGGCTAAAACCCAATTCTTGGGGTGTGATTAGGTGAATACGGGTTAAATTTACTGCTAGGTATTGCTTATAGATAGTTATTTTGCTATTTAAAGGTGATTTCGTTCAGTACTTGTGTTTGAATTTAATGGGGTTGTAGTTGGAAATACAATTTTATCTTTGCGTTTTTGACTTGCTCGAGAGAGAGGTTGTAAAACCAAAACTACTGAATCGATATTCTGTGGCTATTGGGTTGTCGTGGGTTCAACTCGAAATAGTCAATCCTAAAACCTCTCCCACATATTCAGCTTGAGAGAGTGAATGGACTAAGGGAAAGGCTGCACTTCTTTGCCACTTATCGGTGTTCGAGAGAAACCAAATTGATTCAGCATAAATTGTTCGAGAGAAAATTTACCCACACTAAAGTCTAGCCTAGTTACCAATTTACAATGATTTACTATGAATAGCATTTACCTGGTTGTGTATTTTAGCCCATATTCATATCACATCCCAAAAATCCCATCTCCATATTTGCATTTTCATTTTAGTTATCATTTTAGTTGATAATTGCTTACAAAACCCCCTTTGATAATTGACACTTGTGTCACCCTTTAATTTATCATGTTTTTATTAGTAAATGTCTATAGCTATGATTAACTTGAACACATTTTTGTTTTTCTATTAATTCTCAATAGCAAACCGCTCCTTTGGGACTCGACCCCAACTCACTAGTTGGGTTATATTACTATTGAACGACCGCGGACGCTTAGTGTTGGATGAAGCGCTCGGATACGTCAAGTTAGGTAACGCTCTGGTTAAGGGTTGACACGTGTTCTTTCATTTCTTTCAAAATCATATCAAAACCCTTAAGTTATTTTATGATACGAGAAAGCATATCCTTAGACCGACCACCTTCCGAATCCTTTGGCTTTTGGCGCTCATGGGGAGGTACATCCTTATCCTTCTCCTCATTCTTCCAATTTGGATTACGGTCCCTCCATTCTCGATCGTGATCCTTCCAACCTTCGTTCCTATTCCAACCTTGACTAGCACCTTGCCTCGGGTAGTTTAAACGATAACCACCACCTTGGTTGGCTAGAAAATTCACCTCTTCATTAGACAAGGCCTCAAATTTGGACTCCTCCGGATTAGCTCACCCGACACCTATAGCATTGACACTTTGAGCACCAGCTCCCATGACAGTTTTAGACAAATTGTAAAGTTGTGTAATGATCTTGGCCATGTTCTGGTCCCTTTCTTGGTCTTTCTCCATCCGTTCCTTGGTCAATTTAAATGTGAGAGGGGAGACCTGATCTTCACGGGTGTACCATGCACTGTTTATGGTAGTCATGCCATCCAAGAGTTGAGCTGATATCACGTAAGGTTGCTGCATCAAATCTCCCGGAGAAAGTTTGTCAGCAACTCCCTTGTTTACGGAGTCCAGACTCCGATAAAAATACTACAGCTACACATTGTCAGGCAAGCCATGGGTTGGGCATTAGAGCACCAACTTCTTGAATCACATCCAAGTTTCATGAATTGGCTCGCCCTCCAGACGCTTGAAGCTTTGAATGTCATCCAGAAGAGTCATCATCATTGAAGGATGGAAAAATCGCACATTAAATGCGGTGACCAGCTCCTCTCAGGAAGTGATTGATTCACTGGCAATTCAGCCAGCCACTTACACGCTTCTCCCATCAAAGAGAACGGGAACAACCTCAACCGGACCGACTCTTGAGATATGGTCTTGAAGAAGAACGGTCCGCATACATCAACAAAGTTTCTAATATGCTTATAGGGATCCTCATGAGCCAAACCACCGAACTGCCCCTTCAATTGCAAGAGCTGCAACATAGTACTTGTGATATGGAAATCCGCATTCCCTTCGGCCGGAGGAAAGCGAATGGTACCAATACCACCCATAAGATAGGGATCATTAGAATTAGGCTCATTGACATCGTTGAGGTTTACGATGTCATCTTGATGGCCTACTTGGCTGACATTGTTTCCTTTCACACTCATACTTCCTGTTTCAGCACACAAACAAACAAAACAAAACTAAAATTAAGTACAACTATGATTAACAAGAACAAAATCCAACTTAGCGAAAGATTCTCAAGTAACACCACTTCCTGCCAGCAGCGCCATTTTTATTTCACGTATCAGGACACGTCATCCAATACTAAGTGCCAAGGATCGCTAGTTAATAATATAACCTAACTAAGTGAATTGGGGTCGAATCCCATAATGAGTGGTACGTATTTTAGAATCAATAGAAAAATATGAATATATTCAAGTCAATCATGGGTAAAATCATTTACGAATAAAATCATGGTTCAAGTTTGGGGTGACACAAGAGTCAAATAACAAGGGGGATTTTGTTTTCAATTATCAACTACAGCAACAAATAACACGTAAATAACAAGTATAGAGATGGGTTCTTGGGATGTGATTGGAATATGGGCTAAGGTAGACAAATGGGTGATTGCAACCAATAGTAAATAGTTGTAAATCAGTGAATAAGCTAGACTTTAGTAGGGATAAACTTTATCTCGAACAATTTACCCCGAATCAAATTGGTTTCTGTCGAACACCAATGAGCAGCAGTTAAGAACAGCCTACGCTTTAGTCCATTCACTCTCTTGACCTGAATGTGTGGAAAAGTGTTTAGGATTCACTATCTCGAGATGAACCCATGACAACCCAATACCCACAGACAATCAAATCAGTAATCTTGGTTTTAAAACCTCTCTCTCGAGCAAGCCAAAAACACGAAGGTAGAGTTGCATTTGCAACTACAACCCTTTAGATTAAGCCACAATTACTAAATGAAATCACTTTTCAACAACATATTTACATTCTCAATTAACAATACCCAGCAGCTAAATCAATCCATAATCACATAATTACACCCAAGAATTGGGGTTTTAGATAGACATCATAAAAAGATAGAAATCGTTACCAAATTATGTTTCCATCAATTAGGTACGATTAATTTCAACTTTACAAAGGTCTAAGATGAAGAATATTCAACACCCACTTCAAATTTCTCAGAAATGGAAATGTTCAAATCTTCAAAGCTAAGGAAAATATTGTCTCAAAACTCAGTTCTAAGCTCTCTAACTTGAAAACTGAACAATAATGAAAATTAGATAAAAATATGATTCTAAACTAGAAATTCAAACATGTATTTATAGTCACCAAAAACGTGCTGCAAAGGACCATTCAGCGGAATAAGTTGGGATCGCTGATCAACTCAATGATCCGCCTTTTGGTCAATTCCTTCGCCTTTTTTCTTTGGCCTTCAGCAACATCAAGTTCTGTAACTTTAGGCGATATAACACTGCATCGTAGAGCCATTCACTGACTCATCGACTTCTCCTTTCTATCGTCGACTTGATTTTCTCCTTCAGGGCTTGGCACACTGGAACATTAGGCGAGACTATGGCCATTCGGCGACTCGCCCAATGGTTTAGGCGATCCTCATGCCTTCTTTTCTTCGTTCTTTCAGTTTCCTTGTTCCGTTTTGCCTATTAGTATCCATGCTTTGTTCCTCAATTAAAATACCTAAAAATCAAGGATTTACATCAGCTATTATCACAAAATAAGCATTTGAGGACACTAAATCTATTAAAATAAAGCCCTAAATGAGTCCAAATCGTGGACTCATCAATAGTTAAAACAAAAACCCCTTTAATTGACATTCTTATTACCCCTAATTTGAATTATGTTTTTATTCGTAAATGTCTATTCCTATGATTGACGTGAGCATATTCACATTTTACTCTTGAATCTTAAACACGTAACACTCTCTGTGGGATTCGACCCCAACTCATTTAGTTGGGTTATTATATTGACTAGAGATCGTTGACACTTAGAATTGGATGAAGTGTCCTTGAAATGTTAATGACTCAGCAGTACCAATAGGTCCCCCAACTCAGCAGGGTACTTCAACTGGTACAGGTGGTGGTCAGCGCCAGTACAGGTTGTATGCTCTCCAGGTTCCCAGGACCAGGAAGATTCTCCTGACGTGGTCAGTGGTACGTTATGAGTATTTCATTTTCGATGTTTATGCTTTGTTAGATCCAGGGGCTACTCTTTCCTTTGTAACTCCATATAGAGCAGCAAACTTCGGTGTCAACTTAGAAACTCTTTGAGAGCCCTTCTTAGTCTCTACTCCAGTTGGTGACCCAGTTATAGCTAGACGGGTATATAGAAATTGCCCTGTCATAGTCTCTCAGAAAGTCACCTCAACAGATCTTGTAGAGTAAGAAATGGTAGACTTTGATGTCATTCTAGGCTTGTGTTGGTTACATTCCTGTTATACCTCAGTCGATTGTAGTAGTAGGATTGTTGGTTTTCAGTTTCCAAGCGAACCGATCCTGGAATGGAAGAGTAGTAGCTCAATTCCTATGGGTCGATTCATTACCTACCTTAAGGCTAGAATGATGATTTCCAAGGGGTATATCTATCATCTAGTTTGGGTTAAGGATTCCAACTATGAAACCCCAACTCTTGAGTCAATTCCAGTGGTAAATGAGTTCACAGAAGTGTTTCCAGAAGATCTTCCCAGAGTTCCTCCCAAAATGGAGATTGACTTCAGAATTTATCTCTTTCCAGATACCCTGCCTATTTCTATTCCTTCTTACAGAATGGCTCCATTTGAGTTTAAGGAATGGAAAGAGCAGTTGAAAGACCTTCTAGATAAGGGCTTCATCAGACCCAGTATTTCCCAATGAGGTGTATTAATGTTGTTCGTGAAAAAGAAAGATAGTTCTCTCGGGATGTGCATTGACTATCGGCACCTGAATAAAGTCACAGTAAAAAATAAATACCCTATCACCAGGATTGATGACTTGCTCGACAAACTTCAAGGTGCTAGTCATTTTTTGAATATAGGCCTCAGATCTGGTTATCATCAGCTCAGAGTCAGAGATGTTGCCATCCCGAAAACAACCTTCAGAACTCGGTATGGTCATTATGAATTTGTAGTTATGTCATTTTGGACTAACCAATGCTCTTGTAGCTTTCATAGATTTAATGAACATGGTGCTCAAGCAGTATTTGCATTTGTTCGTTATCGTCTTAATTGATGATATCCTCATTTACTCTATGAATGAGGAAGAACATGCGACTCATTTGAGGGTTGTCCTGCAAACTCTCAAAGTTCGCCAGTTATTCGCTAAGTTTAGCAAATGTGAGTTTTGGTTACAATCAATTGCTTTCATTGGGCATATAGTATCTAGGGAAGGGATATGAGTAGATTCTCAAAAAATAGAGGCTTTAAAGTAATGGTCAAGACCCACCTCTCCTACAGATATCAGAAGTTTCTTGGGTCTAGATAGTTATTACAAAAGATTTGTGGAAGGATTTTCATCCATAGCTTCTCCATTGACTAAGTTGACTCAGAAAAAGCTTAATTTTCAGTGGTCAGATGAGTATGAGAAGAGCTTCCCAGAACTGAAAACTAGGTTAACTACAACTCTTGTTTTGACTCTACCAGAGGGTTCAGATAGGTATGTGATCTACTATGATGCATCCAGAGTAGGACTAGGTTGTGTGTTGATGCAGCGAGGCAAGGTTATAGCTTATGCTCTAGAAAACTTAAGTTGCATGAGAAGAACTATCCGACTCCTGACCTCTAGCTTACAACCGTAGTATTTTCCCTAAAGATTTGAAGATATTTCTTGTATGGTGTTAACGTAGATGTGTTCACAGACCATAAGAGCCTTCAGTATGTGTTCACCCAGAAAGAATTGAATATTCGCCAGAACGAAATGGCTTGAATTCCTCAAGGACTATGATATGAATGTGCTTTACCATCTTGGTAAGGCCAATGTAGTAGTTGATGCTCTTAGCAGACTATCTATGGGTAGTGTAGCGCATGTTGAGAAAGAAAGGAAGGAATTAGCAAAAGATGTTCACTGACTTGCTCGCTTAGGAGTTTGCCTTATGAACATATCAGATGATGGTGTGACCATTCAGAATGGCTAAGAATCTTCATTGGTAGCGGAGGTTAATGGAAAAAAAAACAGTGATCCTATATTGCTTCAATTGAAAGGTGCAGTTCATCAGCAGAAAGTTGAGGTTTTCTCCTAATGGGGAGATGATTTGCTTCGCTACCAAGGTCATTTATATGTTTCTAAGGTGGATGAGTTGAGATATCAGTTCATTATAGAAGCCCATAACTCTAGGTATTATATTCTTCTAGGTGCCATTAAGTTGTAACATGATCTGCGAGAAGTCTTTTGGTGGAACGGCATGAAGAGGGATATAATAGATTTTGTGGCTAAGTGTCCCAATTGTCAACAAGTGAAGGTAGAACATCAGAAACCAGGAGGTATGACTCAAGGGATCAACATTCCTACATGGAAGTCGGAAGTAATCAACATGGACTTCATTACCGGTTTACCTTGTACTCGCAGACATCACGACTCCATTTGGATAATAGTAGACAGAGTTACTAAGTCTGCTTACTTTTTGGCTATTAAGACTACAAATTCGGAGGAGGACTACGCCAGGCTTTACATTAATGAGATAGTCATGCTGCATGGGGTTCCTTTGTCTATCATCTTAGATAGAGGTCCTTAGTTTACCTCTCATTTCTAGAAATCGTTTCAGAAGGGTCTTGGTACCCATGTTAACCTCAATATAGATTTCATCTACAGATGGATGGTCAGGTAGAACGTACCATTCAAACCTTATAGGTCATGTTCAGAGCTTGCATGATTGACTTCAAGGGAAGTTGGGATGATCACCTTCCTCTTATAGAGTTCGCCTACAACAATAGCTACCATTCCCGCATTTATATGGCCCCTTATGAGGCATTGTATGGGCATAGATGCAGATCTCCAGTTGGTTGGTTTGAAGTAGGTGAAGTAGCTTTGATAGGGCCTGATTCAGTTCATAGTGCTATGGAAAAAGTTTAGCTTATCAGGGATAGAGCCCAGAGTCGTCAGAAGTCATATGCAGATGTAAGGAGAAGGGACTTGGAGTTCTAAATCGATGATTGGGTTTTCCTGAAAGGGTCACCTATGAAGTGGGTGATGAGATTTTGCACAAAAGGGAAGCTCACTCCTAGATATGTAGGCCCTTACAGGATCTTGATAAGGCTTTGTAAAGTAGCGTATGAGTTAGATTTGCCAGCAGAACTAGCAACAGTTCATCCAGTCTTTCACATTTCCTTATTGAAGAACTGTGTGGGTGATCCAGCATCCATAGAACCTTTAGAGAGTGTGGCTATGAAGGATAGCCTCACATATGAGGAAATGCTAGTTGAGAAATAAATAAGTTGCTTCAGTTAAAGTTTTGTGGAGGAGCCAGTCAGTAGAGGGAGATAATTGGGAAGCAGAAGCAGCCATGAAGGCAAAGTATCCTCATCTCTTTCCTCCCAATTTTATTTCAGTTTCAGTTAATAGTTCCTCTCTAGTCTCCCAGTTTAATCTTTCGTAAAATCAGTCTTAGTAACATTTTCTTTCAGTTAGTCTTACATTATCAGCGTATTTTCTTTTTCTTGGAACTCAGTTCATTCATAAATTAGTTTCTAGTACCTAATGGTAGGGTTGCAACTCTTTCCCTCCATACTTAGCTAGCTTAGGCTTCATTGGAGGACGAATGTTGCCAAGGGGGAGATATTGTAACACCTCGGAAATCAAACTTAGAAATTTCAGCAGAAAAACTAGCAGAACCAGGTGAACCACGATAGGGTTCAGAGACCGTGAAAGGAACCACGGTCCGTCGACCTGTCCGTGGTTCACACCCAACCAAAAAAAGGGGGACGACAGGAGCCTTCACGGGCTGTGAACCACCCCACGAGCCGTGGGAAGGCTCGTGTAAGCTAGACAGAACCTCCCTAGCGCAGGCATCAGACCACGGAGCACTCCATGTGTCGTGGTCTTGATGACGGGCTGTGGGAGGGTCCATGGACCTGAGCCAACATGCCACCAGCCCAAGTGAAGAACCACATCAACCTTCACGGTTTGTGGTCGTTCACACGGGCCATGGTAGGGCCAGTGGTCGAACCACCTAGAACTAGCAGCTACTGGCCAAGGACCATGAACTATTTGATGGTCCGTGGTCCGTGTGACGGTCCGTCATAGTGTCTGTGGTCGTCCCTCGTCAGATTTTAAGTGGGTTCGTTTTGGTCTTTTCCCCAATGCGTTGGACACCTAAACTGCGTCGTTTAACCACTAACTTACGTAATTTTTGTTAGTTTAAGCTTAGTAACTTAGTCAAAAACTACCCTAATTGATCATTCACCAAAATCAAAAGAAACTTAGAGCTAAAGAAGAGAAAATAGTCGACCAAGCCCTCTCCAATAACGCAACAGGTTTTCGTCAGTTCCAGCCCCAAAATCAAAAGATTTTTTTGTGAAATTTGTCACCAGGTATGTGGGATTTCACTGGTGGATTCCTTTCATCTACTAGGTCCCTAGATTTCAGTCAGAATCTTGATTCCTAAAATATGGCTTAGACCTAGGGTTTCTAGAACTTCAGACAATTGTTGTGATTTACCTGTTAGGGTCTTCGTTATCATATTATTAAGTTTTCGTAACAATGTAGCTTAGTTCTTGAATGACTTTAAAAACCCTAGTTGTGTAGATTCGTTTATTTCATGAATTACACTAGCTAGGACAGATAAATAGATATACATGCCTAAGTTTTCAATGTTTCATTATCAGTATTTAAAGTTGTATTTTCAGTTAGCATGTCAGAATATCAAGCTATTCAGTATATTTTAGTTATGTTGTATTGTACACATTTACAATTGGGAGTAGACTTCACACCGAGTTGGACTAGGGTCAGTCACCCTCATAGTCCCAGAACTACGTCCCTCGTAGGTTTATGAGTCCCCTATGTGGGAATCATATTTATTGATCACGCAAGTCATGTCTCTATACTCTTGACAAGGTATATTGGGTCCTCTCGATGGGGCGTATACATCTGACTCCACATTTAGCTTATGTGGTTTTAAGTTGGTAAATAGTAGCACCCACAGTCAGATTCTAGTACATTGACCAGGTTCCCAATTATAATTCATAATTCAGTTTCAGCGTGTTATGTACTTTGTCATTGGATTCAGTTAGTTCATATTCAATATATCTTAGTATCATTATCGTGTTCACATTATATAATTGCTAAGTATGTTTTGTTCAGTTATATGTTTGTTCAACTTTATCCTATCCTACATGCTCATTACCTTTCAAGTACTAACCCATACTCTGCGCTACATCTTTTCGTGATGTAGGTTAAGGTCCTCTCAGCATCCAGATCACGTGTAGATCGGTTCTTGATCCGTATTCAACAGTATCAGTGGTGAGTCCTCATTCTTCGAGAACGATAGACATGTTCTTTATATTTCATTCTTATATTTTAGTTTTAGTTTTACTAGAGTTAGTTGGGGGCACAACATCTCTAGTCATTTAGAGGCTTATTTTAGACATAAAGAGATTCAGCTTTAGTATTTGAGTTATAGTTCAGTATCTTAAACTCTTACTTAGTATTTATTTATTCAGATTACTATTAAGGATTCCCCACTTTCAGTTAATTAGGGTTTTAAGCTTCCGCATAGTATATTTTATTCAGTAAACTTTTAGAATGCTTATGATATGCCAGCTCAGGGTTAGCTTGGGGTCACTCGTGATCCTAGGTTTCATGTTTACATCAACGGGGTAGCCACAGGGCGTGACATAAATGGGGTCGTTTTGGTTGACTAAATTTAATTATTAAATAATTAGCAACTAATTAAATAAATAATTAAATAAAATTTTGTCCAAAAAAAATCTCTCAATCGATCATTTTTCAAAGTCGAAGTCGTAGCCGTAGCTGTAGCCAAAGCCAAGCCAAGCGACAATGACACCGGCGTGAGGGTGTAACACCCAAAAAATATCTAATTTATGCCCTAAACTATTCTTAAATTTTGTATAAGGTTGTACCGAGTGATTCTTAATTGTTCTAAGATCGTAACGTAAATCCTTTTGTGTGGGAATGATTTTTTATATCAAGTAAGGTCACTAGAACCCATAGCACAAAGTTGAGTTGAAAGTTTCCTTATCGATTAAGTTTTGACGTAAGATTTTATATAGGTTAACTTCAAACGATCATATCTCTCATCACATAATAAATTATGTGGCCCATGAACTATCACATTAAAGGTCTGTTAGTCCTCTTTCCAATGCCACCAAGTTTGCTTCATTTCAAATTTTGAGTAAAAGGACAATTTCACTTTAGTGAAGCTTTTTAGGGTAAGTGAAGTTTCACAGCCGGCTATACGGCCTGTGAAGTTTCACGGCCGGCTATATGGCCTGTGAAATGCTTCAGAGACCATGAAGCCTTAAACGGTCTCTAAAACCTCCCTTTTAAGGTACCTTGACAATTTTTTAAGCTGGGTCATTTTGGTGTTTCCATATGTCTTTGGTACATAAACTACATCATTTTAACCCCTATTATAAGCCTAAACCACGACGTACTACACCTAATTAAGGGCTTAAAAAGTGTTAATCAACTCTTTTACGTTCATTAACACTTCAAGTCATTAGAGCAAGGTTCAAAGAGGATAAAAGCTAGTGTTCCAAGCATTCTCCGAGTTTCGTCGATTTTGCCAAGAACTTCGTTCTTCGAATTATGTACGGCTATCATAGTGGTGGACTAATTCGTCCTCACACTCTACATCTACTTTGAAATCATTACACAAGTAATATAGGATTATATCCTTATATTCGAGTATTCTTGAGATGAGTTAATTTTGAGTTCCTGATTCTTTTTTGAAATTATATTCCTAATTATTAAATTGCAACATGTTATGCATTTGAGATTCTTGAGTTAATTTATTAATGTCTATATTTTAGCATGAACCCTACGAATTGAGTTTTCATGAGACGAGTAGTATCATCGAGTTCTGAGTTCTTAAGTTCAGAGAATTGAGTTTTATATATTGTTATTAAGATTTGTAAGTTGATTCTTTCATGTTTATATTTAAGCATGAACCCTATTTTTGAGCTATAAAACTTGAAAATATTTTAAAGCCAACATTTAAGTTTTAAACTGAGTTTTTTGAAGAAGTGAAAAGGAGCTTGAGAATGAGTACAATGGAAATAAGTATTTCCCAAATGTTTCATATTCTCATGAAGAAAGAAAGTATTATTTATTTTGACAAAAGAGAAACTTTGATTTCAAAACAAGTTTATGAGTTCATAGATATTTCAGAGTAGTTACCTACTCTAAGAGGATAGTTTGAGAAATTATCTAAAAATACAGAAAGAGTATGTTTTATACATTTGAGCATGAGTATATGTATATTATTTGCAGTAGTATTGAGCACCGATATGGGGATGATTTCAGACAACTCAAAGTCCTTATAAACCATGTATGCCAACAAGGGTAAATGATCATACTTTTTGGATGAATCCTTAGTGCCCTTAGGCACAACTTCGTGGATCAACTTAGTTGAGGTGTCCTATATCTTCGCAAGGTATAGGACAGTTTTGGGAGCATGGGCGAAATGATGTATCATCACGTAGCTCTATTGATGGTTGTCTGTTAGAGAATCTCCTAATAGAGTAAAAGTGTATTTGATATAACATATATTATGTTAAGTCCAGAGACGAGTAAGTATTTTTGTAACTTTTAAATGATTTAACCCCTTTATTTCTTTACATTCAGCTTGAGTACATTATTATCTATTGTAGTCCTTTCATTCAGCTATTTACCCTCGGCTATATTACATATTCGTACATTCAATGAACTGATTTCATTTGACCTGCATTTTTTATGATGCATTTTTGTGATGCAGATATTTGTGTTCAGGGTCATCAACAGGTGCTTTTTTGAGATCACTTTACACTTGAGATAGCTTGGCTGAGCATCCTTGCATTCTGGAGTACTTCACATTTATTTTTTAGTCAATTGTCTTGAGAGATATCATGGGTCTTGTCCTAACATCCATCTTGAGTAATAGAGGCTTCATATATAGATAGAGTTAAGGAGTCTCTCAGTATTTACTTTTCCTTGAGGGGTATTTGCAAACTATTATATATATGTCATTGAATATTTTACACACACTTATAGTTGAGTATTTACTTTAAGTTTAAATGTTCTAAAATTTGTTTTTAAGTTTATTATCGCTTGAGTAAGTCTTCCGCTAAATAGTCAGCAAGACCAAGGGTTCGGTTGTGGACCACCAATGGTTCGCAAGTGTGGCCACATCTAGGGTGTAGGCTCGCGGCCTCACAAACTTAGTATCAAAGTCAGGTTTCAAGTGTCCTAGGATTTCTATGAAGTTGTGTCAGTAGGATCTATCGTAAGGCCCCACTTCTATAAATGAGGGACTACATACATTTATGAAAAGTTTCCCTTCTTTCATACTCCAAATCGTGCAATAGAACTGTGTCATAGGGAACTTATTCAAACTCGTGTGTTTCTCAGATCTATTCGACTACCCCTCATACTTAAGGTAGTTTAAAAGCAAAGCCCATATCCTTATCGATAAGTTACTCTAAGCAAAATAGTTCAGAAAGTCATAGGACTGCATAAGGGCTTGAGAGAAGCTCGTGAGTGAGCCTAAGTGTCTAGATTTGAAGGAATGCACCCTTATTCATATACATCGTACTTTTGAGCTAAACGTGAGATGTACTATTAGATTCTCTTCTTTAAAAATTTTGTTTCAAATGATATCCTTTAAGAGTGGAAGTACGTTTTTCAATGATTGGGTAGTAATTCCACCCGAAAGCTAGTGTGATTTGAGATATTATGAGCCAGTAGTAGTAAAAGTTCCTAGAGTTAAACGAATGCATGTCGAAGTATAGTAATCTAAGAAAGGGAGATAGTGATGAGGTATATTATGTTATTGCAGTCATGCACCCAGTAAGTTATTAATGAGGAGTTTTCCTTATGGGTAGAATAAGAAGTGATTATTTTTTGTAGATTTCATTGTAGAAGGTAGAGTGATAGTTACTAGTAAGGATGAGTTAGAGTATACTGTAACCATAAGGGATTTTATGTCGATGTGCCATTGTGTTAGTGTAAACCAAGTATAGATGTTGAATAAACGAGTATAATAGTCGTAAGGTGATAGACCTAAGCTAGACTTATGATTTTTGAATGGAGAGCCCTATGGTATTCAGAGGGTTGTAGAATTAATTAGGCAATGATGTATATGGAAAAGAGTAAAGAGTACATGGATTGAAAAAAAATTGCACTAATATGTAAATAGGTAGATTGAGAGATAAAGATTGACTACTTGTCATGAGATCTTAGTGGGTGAGTGTTTCTAAATCATATTTAGTACTTGTAAGTTAGTATAATAAGATAGAAATTATATTGATATCCGTGATTAGTAATGGACACTAAGTTTGATTTTGAAGATGAGTGTCGTGATAAAAAAGATGGCAACATTAGGGTGTTGATATAAGTTCGTGATCTGATCTAGTAGGTTTGACATAAATTAGGTTAGAAATTAAGGTGTTACTTTTTTATAAGCATGAATGATAGGAATTATGACTTTTAGATGAGAGCAAGGGCGTGTGGCTAAGTAATTAGATTAGCAAGACCATTAAGAGGTGTACCAAAGATCGTATGTAGTTAGACGAGGTTCTAATTTAAGTTTATGAATTTTTTTATGTGTGCCTACATAGTATAGTTGAGTTGTCAATGTGGGATAGGCTGATGTAAGCATTTTTATTACCGTTAACAGTTTTGTCGAGGGGATCATATATAGTCAATGTAGGTAAGGATTATAGACAGAATTCTATAGGATCGGGAAGAGATTAATAGAACCTTCTGAGTAAGAGATCTTAGAAGGAATCTTAATACCTGCATATGGATAGTTCAGTAGCATGAGTAGGGGTGTCAAATGGGCAGGTTAGGTTGAAATTGGAGATATTAAAATAGGTTGAAATAGACATTAGGTTGGGTCTTGACCCGCCCAAGTTTACTTTGGGCTCAAATGGGCTGAAAAATGGGTTGGGTTTTGACACGCCCAACTTGACCCGCTTAATCTCAATAATTTTAACATAGTGATATTTAACTTTTATAATCACAATTTAAATTTCAACTCATGATTTATTTTTAAAAAAGTAACAAATGGATAGATAAATCCTAAAAGATATTAAATAGAAAATAATTTATACCTTCAATATAGCAACATATCTTAATAAAGAGTTATAAAATGAGTTGAAATTGGAGATTGAATTGGGATCAATTGAGGATTCTCTTAAAAATGGGTTAGGCTTGAATGGGTTGAGATTGAACCCAATTCAAATTATCTTGAGCCCAACCCTTAAAATTTTGGGCAGGTTACCTATGTTTGGGTTCATTTTTGACACCCCTAGCCATGAGATTAGCATTTCTTGAGTATTATAGTAAATTGAATATAGTCTTGTTTAGGAAAGATGGAATAGATCCATAGCTTTAAAGTATCAACTTCAGACCTAAGGGGGAGATGATAAGATGAGAAACCAAGTCAAGTGTGGAGAATCAAATATTGATGTGTTCAGAAAGAGTTAAAGTGATTATATATATATATGGGAACATAGAAAAATTTTAAAATAAAATAACAAAAACATAATGGAAAACACGTTCAAAAAAAGGAAAAACACATAAATTTTAATTAACCTACGTTGAAATAAATATATAACATGATAAAGTAGTTACTTTTTATTTGAATTTAAAATTGGTTACCTAAAACTGCTCAACTTCTCATGTACACTTTATCTTTACATATTCATAAATAAAGAAATAAATCCAATTAAAAAGCTTTTTTCAAAAAAGCAGGCATCTACATTCTACATGCTAATAAAACTCACACTACATTGCAAAATTGCAATGGTAAGGCAACACAAAGAAGTCATCAATATTCATGCGCAAAGTAAGTAGTGTTTTGGGCATGCATATATGTGTCGCTCTACTCATGTGAAGAGATCATTTTTGATAAGTATGATTTAGTTGCTATCTCAATTGAGGACAATTCAGTTATAATCAGAAATTTTGTTATTTTTTTGTTAGATTCTAGATATATTGTATGAATATTTGAGGCTATTTTGTATGTAATATATATCGAAGATATACTGAGGATGGAGACTTGCTTGAATCACACTGGACTAGACTGCAGAAAAATTTACCCAATAATTATAAAGCACAAAACTTCAAACTCTTAACTAATTTTTCAGTTTTAAAGTTTATCATTTTCATCATTATCATAACAAAATCACTTTCAAAATATAATAAATTGTGTTCTTCAAGGTTAAACTTTTTCGCATATTTTTTGCTGGATATAGTAGAATTCAGAATCAAGGATGAATTATTTTACAACAAAAAGTAACTTAACGATTATAATTTTACCGTAATATTTCTAATAAAAGTTTTCTTCTTCTTCTTTTTACTTCTTCATCTTTTAACTTTCTCTTTAAATCGCATATGAAGATGATCAAACACATCAATGGAGGAGAGATTCACAAATATATTGAAGTTGTGATATTAAAAATAAAAATTAGGAATAAACTACTTACTTTCTCTCTCAAATATAATTCAATTTGTACTTTGGTATGTATTGTTTATTTGTTACATCATATTATCTATTTTTGTCTCATAAGTATTTAAATATCTAATTAATTTGTTTATCTCTATTTATATCTTCTTTATAATGTATTTTGTGTTTCAAAAAATTACATCAGAAAATATATACAAAATATGAGTGAAGATACTAAATCTTGAAGTTTGTTGGATTTTAGAGTATGAAGTTTACAAAAAAAAATGGAAAACACATAAATAAATAAAAAAGATAAAAAAAATTCCTAATATAATCCACTAGAAAAATCACGAAAATATATAATAGGATTTTGTTTTGGCTCTTTATACTTATTTTTAAAAACTTTAATAGGATTTACAATTGTCACACCCCTAACTAGAAAGGGGAAGACATTAAATATATACATCAGCACCTACTAAATATCTTACTAATCTCATGCCAAAGCTGTAGATTCATAAGCAGCGGAACCTATATGAAGACACATGCTAAAACATAGATAACAAAAGGGCCCGTTGGTCTACTTTACAATGGAAACAAGACTAAGTCTACGAAACCTCTAAAGAGTATGCCTCTGAGAATCTGATAACTAGTCGGGACAGGGCCCCGACATACCCATTCTGATATATGTACATACGTAGCAAAATATAGGTTCTAAATATCTAATAGCTCCAGGTAGAGGTGGAGCTTACCAACTGCTAAACTGGAAGTCTCTAGTCTACTGAAAATGTTTGTTGTCCCGAGTACCTGAGCGTGTAGTGATACAAATGGAACACCAAAATAATAGGGACGTCAGTACATACAAAACATGTACTAGTATGTAAAGCAAACTGAATAACAAGTAGACATCAAATATCATGATAGGCAAATCTGAGCATGTGTATGCAAGAGACATAATTTGTTACTGGAATTGTGACCAACCTCAAGGGTCCTCACTGAACGTTTCATGGCTTAGTCATTTATATATATAATCCCTATAATTTTCCTAAGTGATATCTTTACTTCATCATATCGCTTTTATGCTCTTTCTAAAGCTAGCTGTCAGGGAATCACACGATGTCCTACTGACGGCGATTAGTGAACCTTGTATGGCATTTGTAGCCCACTATCATGACCACGCGTGAAATCTCATAGTATGGTAACGAGGTCTATCAAGGTATGCTCCCCAGGGCTCCTGTATGGTCTGCCCGCAGGCCTCTATCAGTTAGGTGAATCCACGACGGAAAATTCCAGCTGACTATTTCTGAATTTTGTGCACATAGTTGCCCTTAATATATCCACCCTACACTGCAGAGTAGTCTATAATCTCAACTGCTTGCAATTATTTAGAATAATTAATTGATTTATCACGTAGCTCATGATACAATTCGTGATTACATTCTTTAGCTTGAGAATCATATATCTTGTGTCCTATGCACTTACGAACAGTCTGTGGCTGGCTGCTTTCTTTAAATTTATGAAACATGTACACAGCTAACTTCTAAGAGTTCCAACTGTAGACAAATGTAGTTGTGTGAAACATATTGCTTCCTTGAAGAGTACTATAACTCTATAGGTTTAGGACTCAACATGAGATGGTTTATAAAATAGGATAACTTTAATTTCTTTCAAGTATCATAGAATCTATAGTGACATTTCTGGGAAGAACATGCGAGTTTAGGTCTTGCCTTAAGGGAAAAAGAGGTTTTAGCTTTAGATACCTTAATTCGGGACTTACTATCTTACGTAGTCAAACTCATTTGCTGACAACTTTATCTATAACATAAAATCATAAAAGGTTAGTATAAGAAACTAATCAAGAGTCACAACAATGCCAAAAACACAATAATGGTTCGCGAGCGACAATCTCAACAATTACCATAGATGAGTGGTGTATCACCACACCCTTCTCTTTCTCTACTTTCCAAGTAGGCTTATGACTTATTTACATGTTCAGTATTACTCCTCATCCTTTACCAATAAAGAACCAGCCCCCTTAATCATTCACACTTAAAATAAAAGTAAAACTCATGGCCTCCGATCACCATCACACTTAAAGAACCAGCCCCCTTAATCATTCACACTTAAAATAAAAGTAAAACTCATGGCCTCCGATCACCATCCCACCGGTTCCTTGTTAACGATGTCAAATTCCTTTATAAGCTCATAGTTTAAGTTGGTAGGGAACTAATGCCATAAATTAAAATAATTGGAGCTCATATAACCAGCTACAACATATTCTTAGCGACTTAGGAATTTCATCAAATAGTTGGTGAGCGACAAACTTTTAAGAACTATAATAATCGCGTTCTCTATACCTCGCCTTCCATTGTAATGTAACCAGCTTACTTCCCCAATACAATACCATTGACCCCTCATTTGGTCAAAACAACAGCCAACACCACCTTCTGCAAACTCCCTCCTCACCAAGACATCAAATACAACGGGTAAAACATGGACTCCCGGCTTCATATCACCATCCCGTGAGTCCTGCTCGCAAATTGTACTTAATGTATCCTTGGAATACTATTTATGAAGATATAAGAGGATTCATACCTATATATCAAAGAAAAGCAGCCCCTACCCTTCTTTATTTTCCAAGAACAATACTTTTTCCTTCAAGAAAACATTTAGCTAAGTATATCTATAGGTCTATGCGTAGGAAGACATTTGATTCTTGAAGAAACCAACTTACCTTAAGCTTTGGTGGATTGAAGATGAGAAAAACTTGAAGAAATAACTTGAAACCAGTCCTTACACGTTCTTGAGTATATGAGAAAGTATATCCCAAACTTCTAATATAAACACAACAAGTTTGGCCGACTTTCTCTAAAGTGCCACATATCCCACAGTGATTGGGCAGTGCGCGGGTCTGTCGTAGAATGAACATATTTTTTTACTCCGACATTGTTTTAATGAGCGGTTTGTTTTGCTGGAAACTAGACTCAAATACCTTCAATTGGATAGGTTGTAGGCCCTCTAACTCGTTATATATTAGGAGATATGCTCGTTCAAACTCAGATGAGAAATGAGATCATTTGTAGTATTCCTCCACAATGAACCTTTAAACTTTTCTTTGTTGATCTCTTTGACCTAAAACTTTTGTTTAACCCTTCAAATGACTAAATATAAGGGTTACTTGGTATGCTTAACCATTTTCAATGTTATACCTCCCCCGATATCACATTTATGCATTGGTGTTTACGAGTCACAAATGTATTTTAAGTTCGGGATATTACAACAATAGTATTAAGTATTTTATTTAACACCATCTTTTTAAATATAGTTACCACATTTAATTTAATTTTTTTCATTTTTTATGATCTAACTGATTATACATGTGTCTAACGGTTATGTTATTTTGAACTCTTATTTTTATCACAATTAGAATTAGAATACTTATTTTTATTGATTGACATCTATTTCATTATTTTAAAAAGTATATAATTATTTTTAAAAATAGGGTGATGTAAATGTAATGTAAAGAAAAAAAAATTAATTATTAAAAATGACAGTTAAAAAAATTGTAGAAGATTTGTTTTTTATTGTTTAAATAACAGATTTAATTAAAGAAAAATTAGTTGTTAATATTTTAGGAGGAATGTATGTATAATAAAAATTTAGTCAATAATGTCATGATATGAAGTAGTTAATAATGTATTAATAAACAAAAGCAAAGTGTATTGTACAAGTTATCAAATAAGCACATGATTTCTTTTTCAATTTTATGTAGATTTAATTATATTTCGTTCAAGAAATAGATGACAAAAGAAGTTTTGATAAAAAAAAAATGAGAAATGATATATATTGAAATAAGCCATTATTATATATATGATTAATAATTATTTATATTATCCGCGCAAAGCGCGGGCACTTATACTAGGACTTACTATACACAACAATTCCCCAAATGAACGAGGAATGGCCAAGCCATAAATAAATGTCCGGATGATTGTGTACTTTACAAGCAAGGATCAACTACATCTAGATAAGTAGGTTTCCCTTGAAATTTCAGTAGTGAACATATGTCGGATATACTCAGTCAATCTAAGATTTGATATCTTTGAGCCGTCGAACATTAGTGTATACCTAGAAAACCCTGTCACACAATCCATCCTTTACCATTTATGGTTTTTATGGTTGTGTTCGTTTCAGCCATGAATACCTCCTGGTTTCACAAGTGTATAAAGAATGAGCTTTTACAATCATTTTCTTTGAAGCAACTTACACTTGACACTCACATAGGTGGTTTCTAACTATGTTATCGTGTAGATATACTATTTAGTCAAATCTTCCAAAATTAGAAATCATTAGAAAAATTTAAGCTTTATTAACTCAATACCAAGCCTTAATGTTTTATCCTTGTTCCTAAACATCTTCTTCATCATGAGAATGTATTTAGTTATTTGACAATGTCAAACCTTCAGTCATAACTATGTTTGATCTCTTTTAACCTAGCTCTTGGGATCTCCTGTCGGCTAGGTAGAGTTACCCTCATGATGACTTGTCCTAAGACTTAAACTCATTCCCTTAGATGATCTTCCAAATGTATCTTTAGCTAGGCCTTTTGTAAGTGGATCTGACACATTATCTCTAGAGTTTACATAGTCAATAGTAATATTCCACTAGAGAGTAGTTGTCTCATTGTATTATGCCTTTGTCGTATGTGATGAGAACTTTTGTTGTACATAATGCTCCCCGCCCTACCTACTGTTTCTTGATTATCATAGCGTATGCATATAGGTTCCACAGGTTTGGGTTAGAATAAAATATCTTCTAAAAAATTCGAGAGCCATTCAGCTTTGTCATTAGTCTTATCTAAAGCAATAAATTCAAATCCATGCTAGAGCGAGCGATATATCTGTTTGGATGATTTCCAAGAGACTACTCTTCCAATAAGGGTAAATACATACCCACTTATGGATTTTACTTCATTTGACTAGTGATCCACTTTGTATCACTATATCCCTCAATCATGGTGGGATATTTATTATAATGCAAGGCATAGTTTTGTGTATGTTTCAGATACCCCAAAACTTGTTTCATAGCAATTTAGTGAGTTTGGTTGGGATTACTTGTGAACTGACTCAGTTTTCTAATAGTACATGTTATATATGGTCGTGTTCAATTTATAATATGTAGAAAACTTCCCAACACTCTTGCATAGTCAATTGTGAATCACTTTCATCTTCATTCATCTGAAATGTAAAGCTTACATCAATTGGAGTCTTGAATACATTGAAATCCAAATAATTCAACTTGTACAGTACTCTTTCAATATAATGAGACTGCGACAATTCTAGACCTTCTGTAGTTTTGTGAATTTTGGATGATAAGATCAAAATAGTAATTCCTAAGTCCTTCATATCAAATTTTCTAGACAGCATGCGCTAAGTAGAATTTATATCGTCAATATCTTTACTCATTACTAACATGTCATCAACATATAAACAAACAATGACTTCATGATTTTGAGTGTTTTTAATGTAGAAAAATTTATCACACTCGTTGATTTTTAATCCGTTTGCCAACATTGTTCAGTCAAATTTAGCATGTCATTGTTTAGGTGCTTGTTTGAGCCCATAGAGTGACACTTAACAAGTTTGAATACTTTCCTTTCTTTACCAGGAACTACAAATCCCCCAGGTTGTACCATTTAAATTTCTTCCTTCAATTCTCAATTTAAGAAATCTGATTTCATATTTATTTGATGAATTTGAATGCCACATACCACAACTAGCAATTAACATATGAATGGATGCAATCCTAGTTACTAGCAAGTATGTGTCAAAATAATCAAGGCCTTCTTTTTGTCTAAAGCCTTTGACGACAAGTCTTGCTAATAGTTTCAACAACTTTCATTTTCCTTTTGAAGATCCACTTTGAACCCAACGATTTATTTCTCGGAGGAAGTTCAACCAACTTCCAAGTATGGTTCCTCAAAATTGAATCAATCTCACTATTGATATCCTTTTTAAAATAAGACGAGTCCCTAAAAGACATAACTTCTTTGAATGTATGAGGCTCATTTTCAAGAATAAATTTTACAAAATCGAATATAAAGGAAGTAGATGTGTCAAATAACTCACCATTATCTGACTCAATTACTATATTAACATGAATTTTGGGATTGTCGAATTTGTTAACCAAAAACTGACAAGCCTTTCTATTTGAAGCGTATCCAATTAATACACAATCTACAATCTTAGGTTCAATTTTTACCATTTTGGTTAAAGGATCTTGTACATTTTGTAATTAAACACCCTTCACATTTTGAAATATTTCAAGTTGGATTTTCTTCGTTTCCACAATTCATATATAATATATTGAGTATTGTTAGGGGGCACCCTATTAATTATTCAGTTAGCCGTAAGGACAGTTTCCCCTTATAAGCTGTACCGTAAACCAGAACTGATTAATAAAGCATTCATTCAAACTTTTAATGTTTAGTTTTTCCTTTCCGCAATTCCATTTGATTGTGGTGTGTAGGGGGGAGGGTGTAGTTTGATGAATAATTTAATATTCTAAACATATCTTTGCAAAAGGAGATTCATATTATCATGCCCCGATCCTATACCCAGGATGTGGTCGGCACTCAAGAACTATTTTTGGTTCCCAAGCGAACCCTTGGTCTGGCTGACTACTTAGCGGAAGACTTACACAAGCGATAACATGCTTACAAACAGAATGTAGAACATTCAACCTCAAAGTAATTACTCAACTCAAATTGTTTGTAAAAATACTCATTCATGTAGGTATAATAGTTTGAAAAAATTCTCAAGGAAAATTAAATACTCAAAAACTCCTAAACTCTATCTATCTAAGAAGCCTCTATAGTTCAACATGGGTGTTGGGACACGACTCATGAAACCCTAAAATGACTAAACTAAAAATAAAAGTGGAGTCCTCCATAATGTAAGGAGGCTCACCAAAAGCTAATGAACTGCAAAGTGATATCAACAAAGCGCCTGTTGATGATCATGAACACTTGTATCTGTATCATAGAACAGTGTTTGTCGAATGACATCAGTACATTGAAAGTACGAGTATGTAATAAAGTTAAATGAATAAATAACTAAACTAATAAGGCTGGAAGAATACTCACCTCAACACAATACAAAGAAATAATAGGAGAGGATAATATTTAAAGATTCATAAATAAAAGATGCTAACTCAAGGATGTATATAAGAATACAATAAACTACTCTTTACTCTTATTTGAGACATTCTCTAACCGACAACAATCACTATCAGCTATGTGATGATACATCGTCTCTCCCGCACTACCAGAACTATCCTACACCTTGTCGGGGTATAGAACACCTCAACTAAGTGGATCTACTAAAGCTTTGCTCGAAAACAATAATGAGTCATCTAAAAAGTATGATCCTTTACCCATGTTTGTTACATAGTTTATGAGGAATGTGAGTTGTCTGAAATCATCCCTATATCGGTGTTCAATACTAATCCCAATAAATATATACTCATGCTCAAATGTGTAAAACAAACTCTTTCTCAATTTGAGGTAATTGAGAAAAATATCCTCTTAAAAAAGGTAATTGCTCTGAAATAACTTTGAACTCAGTACTCGTTTATAAATCAAAGTTTCTCCTTTGTCAATGTAAAAATGATAAATTAGGGAATCAATAGCTCCCTTCAACATTACTCAAAATGTCTCTTTACACTTCCTCAAAACTCCTCTTCACTTTCTCAGAAAATCAATTTAAGATAATTATTCGATTAAAAAGATTCTCAACAATAACTCCATGAATACTCAAATAATAGGATTCATGATGAAAAATAGACATGAAAAATCAACTAAAGAACCTCAATGCATAATATTTAACAACTCAAAAATTAGGAATAACAACTCTGAATTCAACAACAAAATCATCTGACGAATACTCAAATCCAAGGATAAAATCCTAGATTACTCTTTTAATGATAGAAAGTAGATGTAGGACGTGACGATGAACTCAATCCATCACTATGATAGTCTTACATACTAGGGAAAAACAATGTTCTTGGCCAAATCGATGAAATTCGAAGAAAGTTAGAAAACCCTAGTTTTTCTCATCTTGAATCCTTACTCTCTAAGTCTTTGAAGTGTTAAAGAACGTAAAATAATGTTTTGACACTATTTAGACCCTTAATTAGGTGAAAAAGGGTCGTGGTTTAGGCCTAGAAGGGGTGGGAAAAGACTAAACTACCTCTCTTTAAAAGCTAACAAAATTGTCAATGGGAATATTTACGATTCATGGTTTGAGCTACAGACTATAGATCCGATCGGTGCATTTTATATTTGAATTTTTAAGGCTCAAAAGTCAATTTACGGGTCAGAACGACTACCCGTAGCGGTTTTACGACCTGTAGAATTGATCCGTAGGAATTAGGTCATGAAGTTTGACTCTCAATACTTTTTCGTCGACTTGGAAAGACATGTCGTAGTTTAACCTACAACCCGTAGGTTGGATCCGTCGTTTATAGACTTAGAAAACTCTGATATAGCAGTCTCTGGTAAAGCGGTCATAACTTTTTACTCCGAACTTGAAAAAAGGAAAACTTGGTGGCGTTGGAAAGAGAACTCAAAGACCTTCCATTTAATAGGTCCTGGGCCACCTAAATCATTATGTGCCGGGAGATAGTATAATTTGAAGTTAACCTAAGTAGAATCTTATGTCAAAACTTAATCGATAATGAAGCTTTCAACTTAACTTTGTTCTAGGGGGTTCTTGGGACCTATAGTCATATCCAAATCGATTCGAACACCACAGAAATGGCCTTTATACATATGAGCAATTTAATAATCACTTGATACAATTTTACATGTAAATAAAGAATGGTTTGGGCCTTAGTTTAGAAGTTTTTGGGGTGTTACAATATTTCCCCTTGGGATCATTTGTCGTTGCATGATGAATAAACAGAGGATCTAAGGGAATGCAGTTACTCTTACTATCTTTCTGACTTTTAAATTTCCTACCAACATATGCAGAGCTGATTTATCCTAAGATTTTGGAACTCTCTATAGCACATAATTTGCGAATGATATGAGTTTGAACATAGTCACACTCTATCTAAAGTTATTTGACATAAAGCAAGGATATTTAGGCACAAAGCAAGAATAGGAATACTATGTCTTGTGTGATAAGTTTTAACTTTAGCAACACTTCTTAACTATGCTCTCATTTCTGATTACTACACTTCATTAGCTGCAACTCCTAGCTCTCATTAGTAGTCTGTTTAAGGTGATTCGAATCTTAGTGTGTTCAAAATCTTTGGAGCTACGTGGGTGATCAACTAGGGAATGTAGGGGAGGCTTATTTTGAGGTAAAATCCGTTGTTTAGGGGTTGCATTACCTCTTTTTGTGTTTTTTAAACTAGTGAATCATGCATGTAGATTTTTTGAGCTGTTCCGAGCCCCGAATTGAATTCTATTTTGGGAACAACTACGGGGAGGCTTTATGATCCTTTGACGAAGTCAATTTTGGATTTTCAGGGGCGGGTCTTACATCTCCCATTTTGACTACAACTTGGTTACTTTTTTGTTTTATGTGAATTTTTTGTCTAAATGATCGTATTAACATTGTGATTCTATTATTGATAGTGTGGCAACGTTTGAAGGCTGTTCGGAAGGAACAATCTCCAGAGAAGTTATTTTGAGCTCACGCATTCAACCTAAAGGTAGGTTACGACTTCCCATTCCTTATATTGAACTTGATTATGTGAAAGGATATTGAATTGTCTGAATTTGGTGCAATTATCTAGTTGAGCATGATTAAATTACTTAGAATCCATGTTTTATGCTTTTATCTAGCTTTTCGAGATTAGAAGCATGTCAATTGCTAAATGTGGTCCTCCTTACCTTGTGGTATGCATTGGTGTTGTATTTGTTGATTGACTTGGGCATCTTTGGCCTTAGTCTAAGCTTAGACTAGTGTTTGCCATAGACTCACGATATTTGGAGCAGTTTTGCCTTAGTTTTGCGCCGACGTCATTTGGAAGAGTTTAGCTCCTTGTAGACTGGTGTGGCAGACTTTGATCTTATAAAATGAACCTTAGATTAAGCATTGACTCAGCCTTGAAGACCATATAGCCATTCTACCTCTTTCTGTGGCCCGTGATTCCAATTCAGATATCAGGCTTCACTTGGCAGCATGTGATTCGAATTGGTTAGAGCTTGGAGTATTATGTTGATTATCAGGGAGTGGACATCATTTTATGATGGTTCTTTGATGACGAGTTGATATGAGATCCTTCGGCAGCTATTATAGTAGCAGATTAAAGGCCTGGTTGTATTGCTCATTATCCTCTACGAAGTTGATTTATACTTAATTGCGGATTAAAGGTCTGGATATTTGATCTTTAGGCGTTGTCCATGATTCGTGCTCATTATCCTCTACGGAGTCAATATCTATCAGCTTTCTCTTGGTTTACTTGGAGGCCTATCCATAGTTAGAGGTTCGGGCTATGTCCTGTATAGTTCTTTAGGGTGATTTATTTGAGGTCTAGGCTATGCACCCTCTGGCTCTAGACTCACTGTGACTTGTTCTTATTAGTTTTAGCTATTTTGTGTACCCATCAGGCATATTTGGGTCCATTCAGGTTTTTTACTTAAACTTGCGCACGAGGGTACCTTCTTAGTTTATTAGGGCTAGTTAGGTTTAGTTAGCTTTAATTTTTTGTTCTTAGTACACTCACGTTCATCCCATTTAAAATCTTCTCTTTTGACCTCTGTTTGTGTTTTATTCTAGAATTTCATATTTCTTTTACTTTTCTTGCTCAATTACCTTTTGATGCCTACTGAGTACCTGTTGTTTTCGTACTTATGCTACACTCTGCATTTTGTACTCATGCTACACTCCGCAAATAGCACAACTTTAAAGAGTATCAATACCGTCACATGAATCGTAAATGCATAAATGTGATGTACCAAGAAATCAGCGGTTCCTAATGGAATAGGCAACAAATCCACCTTGCCACCCACTACCACTAAATCACCACCCCCCTAAGTTAAACTGGTGCTTGCTGTTGCACCAGGTGCTAAAGCATGGGTGTTTTGTATCCATTGAGAAAAAATGGGTTGTAATTGTATAGCAGTATCTGAAAACATATCTTGAAGACGCCCTAAAGCGCTCATGGTATCATTATGAATATACAAACCAAAACTATGACAGCCAAAAAAATTATACAAGCCCAGTTGAGATGAGATATGATTGCATCGCGATGCCTAAGGACACGATCTAATAGATCTTTGTACCGAGTAGTTGGATCATAATCTCTTACCATAAAAATGGTTGCATGCCTTAGAGCAGCAACTACTCACATTGATATTTGAACCTATTGCATCTTCAGTTCAGAGGTGAGGGTGAGTAGTTATCCTAGAATTACCTATTTGTATCTATTTATTGTTGGCTCGTCTTTTATTTTGAGAGAAGCGTTGTATTTTTGGTCCACTTTAGGGTCATGTATTCTTTTACTTTAGTAGCTCTGTACTTGTGACTTATAGGTTCTAGGAGGATCTTTTATTGTATATATGTTTTGGTTTGGTTACGCCTATTCATCTATATCTATTGTTAAATTATCGGGTCCTAAAAACATCCATGAAGCAATCAAGTACATCATGTTCAAAGCACACAACCAAGTATAAAATTATCGTCTTGCCCTCGTCTGGAAGCAGGCATGTCATCCATGACCTGATTCCTTTTCTCTTATTACTAGTAGATAAACATAAAGTATTCCTTAAAGTAAAGCAGATTTTATGAGGAATAATCATTATAACTTGGCCCATCTTTTGGTCCACACAGTTACGGGTACTGGTGTCAAATATGGCCTGAAAATTGGTGGTCCACCCAATTCGCCAAAAATCTTGGGCCCAAGATAATTTCATATTGGATTTGCACTTTAAATCTAACCTAACAAAACTCATTTTTAAAGTGATTTCTAAATTTTGTCAAACTGTAGGACATTTTAAAGATTTACTTTAATTTAGGTGTAATGCTAAAAATTCACTTTGATTTTTAATATGGATTGGGGTCGAGTCTCAAGGTTTAGGTCTCGACTGAAGGTTATGTCTCAGGTTTCAAATCTCAAGGTTTGGGTCTCGTGTAAAGGTTAGAGTTAGATCTCGAATTTTTCTCAGGGGTAAGTTCTTAAATTCCTAGTTGAATCTCAAGTTAGTGTTGAAGGGACTCGAGATTGGATCGGGATCGAAGCTTGGGACTCGTTTCCTAGGACCTGGGTCGAGGTCAAAGGTTGGGGGTCTTATATTATAGGTCTTAAGGCTCGAATCTTTAGTTAGGGTTAGATTTCAAGTCAGGTTAAGAGTCTTGGTTGAGGGTTGAGACTCAAGTTGGAGCCCTGAGTTAGGGTTTGGTCAAATCAGATGGTTTCCTCCTAATGAGAATATCCTTAAGTGAAAACTTTGGGAGGAGCAGAGTCAGATATGCTAATTCGTAAATCTCATGGAAACTTCACGAAAGGTTAATCTAGTTTATCAGATATGCCTCATGACACCCTTATTGTTGAGGTTTTGGGTGTTCGAGAAGCACTAAGCTCGCTAAAGGAAAAAATTTCATCAATAACAATTATTGTGGAAATTGAAAGTCTTTTGGCTAAACAAGCATCAGAAAAATCTTACAACTCTTAGTTTTTTTTTTTTAATTATTTGAGATTATATAGCACTCATGTGTAGCTTTAATTTTATTTCCTAGTCTTTTGTTAAAAGAACAGCGAGCCAATGTGCCCAGTAGCTAGCTCGGGCTTCGGGTTCGACGTCTAATGCTATGGAGTGGAAACTAGATCCCCCATGTTTAATTCATGATCTACTAAACATTCCTTTGATTAATAATTTATTAGAATGCCTTTTTCGGAAGAAAAAAAAGATGTAATGTATCTCATACATCAAAAACCTAATGCATATTCGAGGCAAATGAATCCATACACAAGCATATCGATAGTAAAACAATTGAATTTATGCCATGCTAAACTATGATAATGGTTGTTAAGAAATTTGCTGATTGATTTTCCTCATGGATAGGACTCCATTCTAACATATAGACATAACTTTTATAATTTAGAGTGCTGGATGATCTCAGATGAAATACATTAGCAATCCAGTGCGGAATATTGTTCATGAACTAATTGGAAGCTCGAAACTTGTTTATATGCAAGTGAACTAATACACATCGAAGAGGTTTCTACCAAGCTAGGTTCATCTGATATTGTCATTTAGTACATTAACAACACTATACAAATGAATGGATCCTTAAGTCTAACCCAAATATTAATGTACTTGCTACTTTGAGTTGTACAACTACCAAGGTTTCGTTTTTCATATTTCCTTTACAATAGAAAATACGCTAGCATGACTTGTTCACTGCTTTCTTCTCCTTCATTTCAGAAATTACGGTTAAACTACCAGATAAATGAAGATACCACTTGGTTTAATTTGAATTTCCTGAGTTCAAAGCAAAGGACATGAGTCTTGACATTAGTAAAAGCTTTTGAATTTGTTTCCCTGGGTAGTACATTGGAATACCTCATAGTTTTTACTAATGTTTCAGGTCATGCGGCGGTGCCACTTTAAGGGCACCCCCAACTTATGAATAGAATTCCAACCTTAACCACATATTTTGAAAAGAAAGGCACTACAATTACAACTTTTAACTTAATTGAATGGCAAAAAAATTATAAAGGGTTTTGAGGCCATGATATAAAGATAAAGTTAACCCCTATTCGAAGTTAAGATTGTAGTAATTTGACAAGATGCAGCCTTCCTAATTAATCAACTTATCAACATCATTATGTCTACTAATAACTTAATTACTGCACACAATTCATTCTCCTTCTTTTAATATAGATTCTATGCTATGATTCAGTTATGATCATGACTCTAAATAATCTTTGGTGGTTGGTCAACCCACAAGCACAAATAGCGGATAACTCTGTCTCTTTAGACTTAGGCAGATGAGAAGAAATCACATAACATTTACTGTCTCTATATTAGGCTTAGAAATATGCATTGACCTTGTACTTAGAAATGACTTATATGCTTATTAGTTACTACAAATAATAACTAAGATGCTTTTGAATTGAATTATCATTGTGAAGATCTATGATGACTGGAGAGGCACATTCTTGGTGTTGAATGTGAGCTTGATAAAATCTGCAAATGGACATTTTTGCAGCAACCATAAGGTATATCTCTCTCTTAAACAAGACTCAACATCAGTCATAAGTATCGTTTTTTAAATGCTTATCATCTAGTTAATATATCGCATGATTCATTCTGTGTTCCGAAGAAGTGTCCATTTGTAGATTTTATCAAGCTCACGTTCAACACCAAGAGTGCGCCTCTCCAGTTCATCATAGATCTTCACAATGATAATTCAATTCAAAAGCATCTTAGCTATCATTAGTAGTAGCTAATAAGCATATAAGTCATTTCTTAGTACAAGGTCAATGTATATTTCTAAACCTAATGTAGAGACAGTATATGTTATGTGATTTCTTCTCATCTGCCTAAGTCTAATAGGACAAAGTTATCTGCTATTTCTGCTTAAGTAGAAAACAACTCATTTAATATTGCACTCTTTCATTAAAAGTGAATCCTAATGTTGTTGCAATGTGAACATCATTTGATGCATCATAGAGTAATTTTTTTGGTGAGTTGTGAATAAATTACCTCATGGCTGTACCAGTAGAGGGTTTTAGGATAATCAAATTTTGAGTATGCAGTCATATAAATTCATGTCTTGAAACTACGAATTTTCAAGATTTTGATGAGCACCTACCTTTTACTTTCACTTTTTATTGTTTAAGAACAAAGATTAGGTGGGAGGGGTAGAGTTCTGGAAAGAGATTGTTTGTTGGGTGTGGGCAGGTTCTTAGTGAATTTTGCACTAAATCTTCAAAAGAAATTTGTGATGATAAGAGGGTAAGAGGGTCCCTTTATATACAAGATAAATAGAGAAAATATTCGAGTTTGACCAAGAAATCAATATATTCATGCTAATCCAAAAAAGGTAAATTGTTTAATAACTTCCAAAAAATAAGTCTTCATGTTTGAAAATATATAAAAAATTTCTTGAGCTATAGAAATAATATCATTTATTAGAAAGGTAAAATATTTAATAAATTTCCTAAGATATCTCATATTTGGAAATAGATTAAGATTTGTTTGGTCTTGAAATTTAAAAGATTTATTAGAAAGGTAAAAAAAATTAATAAGTTTCCTAACATCACTTCGTATATTTGGAAAGAAATCAAAATTTGTTTGAGCAACCCAATCAAAAGATTTTTTTACCGTGGTTTTTTGCATTGTATAAATGTAATTGTTGGAGTTTGAAATATTTATTGAGATTTTTACTAGAAGAATATGAACAATCTAGTACTTAACAATTACTCTTTTAATGCTACTTAACTCACTTATGGTATCTAGATTTTAAAAATAAACGTGTAGTTTAATGTAGTGATGCTTGCAACAATAAGATATTAAGTAGTTATTTCGAACTTTTAGAGAAGAATACACTAAATTTTATCTGGCTTGTAGTAGTAGCATTATGTGATTTAAACAAAAAGATGAAGGAAATTTGAATTGTTTTTTTTTTCATGTAGGAATTTTTTTTTCTTGTGTACCCTAGGAAATAAAGTCTTCAATTTTTTCCGTAGAATTGAGAATTACATTATTTTACTAAACCCTATTTATAGACATTACACTACAAACATTTTCTACTGATAGACTTATGGTTTGGATTGGGCAATTTTCATATTAGTGAGAAATTGTTGACAAAACAATAAGGAGGCTAGCTTTATAGAATAGTGCGACGCAAGCAATGAAGCTCAATAGTGAAATTGACACTAACCATTCTTTGTAAAATAATTAATACGATGAAACCCTTGTTTTGCTCAAAAAAGGGGAGTTACTATCTCCACTTGATTTATCGTTTGAGGAAATAAAAAAAAATTAATGCTAAGAAAACAAATCATTGGAGGCATTAAAATTGGCACATTATGTTATGCATCAATATATTTGAGACTTACCTATAGATATTTGCGAATAATTTGAATTGTCAATTAATCTAATTCTTCTATAACACCCACATGAAGCATGTATCCTAAAAATTGGTTTTGGACTTGAATCTTTAAGCCCAATCACCTTAAACTTCTTCAACCATATTTATACTAATTACCCCAGATTCCTCAAAAGGTGTCTTTATATGATGCATCTTCTAATACCTCATTAGTTTTTCGGATTATCCTGCAGTTTTGTCATAAGAACAAAAGTTAATTACCCATCTTACCACCACTGCAAAAAATGGGAACATAATAATAACACCAAATACATATATAGAAGCATTAAGTTGGCGCCAGCGACTAGAAAGATACTTTAACTATGTTAGTGCAAAAATAGAAAGCACTTTTTGGTAGAAGTCTGTCCTTCAACCTCTATAATTGATAGATCACAGACATAGCGACAAATATTATTGATATATATTAACAATGAATCAGAAATTGTCCCTATGATAAGAAAAGAGAAAAACACCTTTAATCAAATCTAAAAGAGCCTTAGAGAAAAAATCAAAAAAGTAAAAGTAACAAATCCTCACACTTTTGTCCTTCTTCCTTATTCAGCCAAATTTCTTAAAAAGAGTAAGAACTCAGAGTAAAAAGCCACAATTTTCATTTTCATACCCAGTGAGAAATGTCATAGTATATATTGAAGAATTAACACGTCACACCCCGAGCCTACACCCTGGGCGGGACTGGTACTCGAGAACCATTGCTGGCCCTAAGCGAACCCTTGGCCTGCTTACTTACTCAGCGTAATACTTATATACAAGAAAGAGAATCCAGATACAAGATAACTCAACATGTCTCAAATTGAACTCATAATGTTTTAAAAATAAACATTTAACTTAGCTAAAATGACAACTCAAATCTGAACATAAGCCAATAACAAAATGATGACGAATGAACTAACATCTAACTGACTATCTATGAAGCCTCTAAGACAGCTGAGATGGACTTCGGGACAGGCCCACGACATCCTAATGAACTAAAATGATAAGGTAATGAAAAAGGGGGATCCTCCAGAATGCAAGGAGGCTCACCGACAACTCTGAAAATCAACTGAATCAACGATGCGCTGGATGCTTATCCTAGTTACCTGTGTATGCGTCATAATAAGATGCAGGCCAACTGGCAATAGTAGATTGAATGTACGAGTATGCAAGTTGGAATTCTAAGCATAACTTAAGATTGAAAAGGATATGAAAGAAACACTTACCTTGGCTTTACTCAACTCCTGAATAACTTTACTCAACTTACTGAACTCATTTCAATATAAAGCAGTTTAAAAACAAGTGCAACATAAAGAAAAGTTGTTTAAAACATGATGTCAACTCTGTGTATTTAGAAATACAATAATAACTCTATATGTATGCAAAGATACAATAAGAACAATGTTTGTGTATGAAAATAGAAAATGTTGTTGTGGGATTTTCTCTAACCGGCAACCATCAGTTAAGAGCTATAGTGATGATACAACATTTCTTGGCCCTACGCTGCCTGGGCCATCCTATACCTTGTCGGGGGTATAGAACCTGAACTACTAAGTGGATCCACTAGTCTATGCTAGAAAGCACTAAGGGTTCATCTAAAAAGTATGACCATTTTCTACCCATGATGGCTACATGGTTTATGGGGGCTGGGAGTTATCTTAAAGCTCCCCCATATCGGTGCTCAATACTACTCCCAAAATATGATACCAGCTCTTTAAGTTTAAAACCTACTTCTTCTGTGATCTGACATTAGTGCTAAAAAACATAGCTCAAAGGCTATCTTGGAATTCAAAGTTTCCCCTCTTGCTTCATTTAGAAAGCGATTACTCTTTTCTAAAAACTAGCTGGAAAGCCCTATGGAAATCGAGGTTTCCTTTCTTGTCTAAATATGAAAACATTTAAAACCCTTTGGGAATACATGGTCCCCATATACTTTTGAAGAAATGGACTTCAAACTTTACTCTTTACTCAACTTGTCTTAAAACAAAGTTAAAACATTTGGAAAACTCTAAGAACTTCTGTTGACTTTGATCTTAACTGGTCCTTTAATTGAATTATGGATTCAAGGAATTCTATTTGTGATTGGAAAGATATCATGATGTTTAGGAATGATTTAAGATGGCTAAACGTGAGAAAAGACCAAAAATCAATATTTGAGGGTGGGTCCGCGATGCAGAGACATATTTAATTTTTGGTTTTGAAAACAAATTTTGAGGAAGAACGGTCCATGACCGCTCCGCCACGCGAAATGATTTTTCTCAATTTTGGGGAGTGGGTCCGCGTTGCGGAGGCAAGTCCAGATTTTGACCGACGAAATTTCTTCTTCGTTTCCAAGCTCTAAACCCTCTAAACTCCATTGGTTCTTTCCCCAAACACTTAGAATCGATTAAATGTTTAAAGTACATCAGATTCTACTCATAATCAGACCTAAAATCACGGATTAGGATCAAACAACTACTCAACGATTTCAACAAATCAATAATTTAATAGAACTTCAGCAAACCCATCAAGAACTCAATTTCTAAGCTTTCAATAACTTGCATTCACTGAAACAAATCATGATTGGCGCGTGGGTGAACTAAACCAACGCTATGTGATCTCACATACCTTGTAGGGATCACCTCAACGAAATCCACAAGATAAACTCGAAGAACTAGATGATTTCCTTGTTTCTCCTTCTCTTTTCTTCTCTTCTTTCCTCTTCTCTAAAACCCTAACTCTTTTCCAAAAGCATAAAACTGACCAAGTTCAGATCAGACCCTTAATTAATTCACTAAAATGAATTTATTTAATTGGATAAGGAGAGGACTGAAATACCCTTCAAAAATCCGGATTGAACATTTCCTTATTTGAACAGCCCAACTTCCAAAGAGAATAACTCACTCATACGAACTCAGAATCCCGCAAACTCACAGGTGTTGGAAAGATTATTCCAAGCGATTTCCAACCATATCTGGAAGTACACCTATATCATTCTGAGCTAGGAGTTATGGCCATTTGAAGTTGACCAAAAACTCACTTTTCCTAACTTAAACAAATTTCCAGATTTTTCATTATTTCCAAAAATAACTATTTCCAGTTCTTAGCTTCTTCCTAGTAATTTCAAATTGTGAGATGTTATAATATCTCCCCCTTGGGAACATTCGTCCTCAAATGAGTTTACTTATACTAGGCTAAAGGTGGTAACATCAGGTTCAAACACCCAACAAGCAAATGCAACAAACAACATGCTCACTTGTAAATAAGTACTAAGAATAGATTAGTACCTTGCTCTGGAATTTCTCTAGGTTCAAAGAGATGTGGATATATCTTCTTCATAATATTCCATTAATAGACTTCTCTCAAGACATGGTACATTTTGGTGGAACCCGGATGAATGGAATATCTGGAGCTATGAACTCCCTCCATGATCCTCTCTTGGGTTCCATCCACCATTGGTACACATAAACTACCGTGATGTCTCAACACATCATCTCCCCCTTGTACAAAAGCTAATACTTTTTGCTTGTGAACATTTGCCTTCAATTCAAGCAAGATAGGGTCTTAGTCTTGATCGTCTTTTACTTCTGACACTATTGATGATTCAGCCCCATTCATCACCACTGCCCCTCCTTCTGTGGAATCCATTAGTCGAACTCCTAGTCGTGCAAATCTATGTACCTCTTTTGCTAACTCTTTCTTATCTTCCTCAAAATGTGTGGGACTACCCATAGACAACCTGCTTAAAGCATCATCAACAACATTAGCCTTACCTGGGTGATAAAGAATACTCATGTCATAACCTTTGAGTAACTCTAACCAGCTTCTCTGTCTGAGGTTAAGCTCTTTCTAACTAAACACATACTTAAGACTTAGGATCAGTGAACACATCCATATAATCACCATAAAGATAATGGCATCATATTTTCAAAGCAAATACTACAGCAACCAACTCTAAGTCATGGGTTGGGTAATTCTTCTCATGAACTTTCAACTGTCTGGAGGCATAAGTTGTAACCTTGCCATTCTGCATTAACACACAACCCAAACCAACTCTAGACCTATCACAATACACCACAAAACCCTGAGAACCTTCTGGTAAGGTCAACACTGGGCAGTAGTTAACCTCTTTTTCAATTCTGAAAGCTTTTCTCACAAGCTTCAGACCATTGAAACTTCATTGTCTCCTGAGTTAACTTGGTCAAAGGAGATGAAATGGATGAGAACCCCTCTACAAACCTTTTATAATAGCCAGTCAAACCCAAGAAACTCCTAATATCAGTTGGCGATATGGGTCTAGGCCAACTCTGCACTGTCTCTATCTTTTGAGTATCAACCCTAATTCCATCACTGGAAACTATGTGGCCTAAGAATGTCACAGACTCAAGCCAAAACTCACATTTCGAGAACTTAGCATACAACTCTCTATCCTTTAAAGTCTGGAGAACTATTATGATATGACTAGCATGTTTTTCTTCATTCCTTGAATAGATTAGTATGTCATCAATAAAGACGATAACAAACATATCTAAATAACGTTTGAAAACTCTATTCCTAAGGTCCATGAATGTTGCAGGCACATTAATCAAGCCAAAGGACATGACCAGAAACTCATAATGACCATAACGGGTCCTGAATGCTGTCTTTGAAATGTCATATTCTCTTACTCTTAACTGACGGTAGACAGATCTGAGATCTATCCTACAAAAAAAAATAGATGGCTCCCTGAAGTAGGTCGAATAAATCATCAATCCTTGGAAGAGGATACTTGTTCTTGATGGTAACTTTATTCAACTGGAGGTAATCTATACATATCTTAAGGTAACCATCATTCTTTCACACAAACAAGACCGAAGCGCCCCAAGGTGAGACACTTGGTCAAACAAAACCTTTCTCTAAAAGATCTTTCAACTGCTCTTAAAGTTCTTTCAACTCTGCTGGTGCCATTCGATATAGAGGAATAGATATAGGACGAGTATTTGGAAGAAGGTCTATACCGAAGTCTATCTCTCTCTCAAGAGGGACTCCGGGAAGATCATCTGGAAAGACTTCTGGAAACTTTTTTACTATAGGAACTGACTGAATGAGAGGTATCTCAACACTAGAGTCATTAACTCGGACTAAGCGATAGACACATCCCTTAGAAACTATCTTCATTGCCTTAAATTATGAAATAAAACGACCCCTTAGGCACTGCTGAACTGCTTTCCCACTCTAAGACTTACTCATTGGAAACTGAAACTTGACAACTCAAGTTCTAAAATCAACTGAGGCATAACATGCATGAAGTCAGTCCATACCAAGAATGAAATCAAAATCTACCATTTCTAACTCAACTAAATCAGCCATGGTACTCTTGTGATTGACGGAAATGGAACAATCACGATGGACTTTTTCTGCTAGAATGGACTCACCAATAAGTGTAGAAATACTGAATGGTTCACTAAGTTGCTCAGGAATAACATCAAAATTTCATAGCAACATATGGAGTTACATAGGATAAACTCGCTCCTGGATCTAGCAAAGCACAGACTCTTGCTCTTGGCGACTGTTGATAGCATATAAGCGGTTTGTTCCTCCGCCAGTACTGGAAGTAGCCCCTCTAGGTGTAGCCCTGTCTGGTGGAGCAACTGGTGAAGATTGGGCTCTATTGCCTCTATTACCATTACCTTGCCTATTCTTTGGGCACTCTATCATGAAGTAACCCTCTTGTCCACAGTTGAAACAACCTATCGAGCCATCACGACACATACCTGGGTGGGTTCTACCACACCTAGCACATGCATGAGCCCAATTACCTCTTTGTGCCACACTACCCTAAGACTGTGCAGGTCTAGCTCTGAAGTTCTGCGAATTTTGGCCATTATACTCGCTTTTGTTTCTGGGTGCAGGTGCAATAGAAGATGATGGACCAATTCCCTTATGTTTCTGTTGGAAGGAAAACCAGTTCACACTACGGTTTTGCTGCCTGAACTCATTCCCTGATGTCTTACCCCTCTTCTTCTTAAACTGTTCTCTATCCTTCAGCTTATCCTCCTCAACTTGTTGCACATGGATCATTAGCCTTGCTATGTCCATATCTCCTATCAACATCGTTGCCTTGCCTTCCTTGCTTGATTGACGAGACAACCCAGAAACAAATAAACTATTCATGCTCCTCATGTCAGCAACTATCTCCGTGGCCTAGCTAGAAAGCTGTGCAAACTTCAGAGTGTACTCATGAACACTCATAGACTCTGGATTTAGGGTGAGAAACTCTCTTATCTTTGCCTCTTGCAACTCACGGGGAAAGAAATGTCCCATGAGAGCACTCTCAAACATAGCCCAACTCACTATTGGTGCATCCTCAGCCCTATTCTTTTTCCATTGGTTGAACCAGACTCTAGTGACACCCTTCATTTGGTATGCATCTAGTTCCACCCCTCAGCATCCACAACATGCATAATCTCGAATTTTCTTTGAAGTTGTTCAACAAAGTTGTTTGGATCCTCTGTGACACTTGAACCTCTGAAGCTTGGTGGGTTCATCCTTTAAAACTCGCGGATCCTTGAAGTATCAGTCACTTCCTATCAATTATCTCGCTGCCCATCTTGATGGGCCACAACTTGACTTAACATCTGGATAGCTTCACATAATTCAGCATTGCTGACCCATCCTTGGGGTTATACTTCTAGTGCATTAGGTACCCCTTGTTCCTCCACATTTCTCCTAGCAGGACATCCTTGGACAGCTCTTCGTGGAGGCATAATTATCTGAAAACACGCACAGGCACGAATTAAAGGGAAACTTTTTAGAGATCAAACTCTAACGCACGAAATGAATGTGAAAGAAGTGAGAATTTTCCTAAGTGTTGCATCCTTCTAATTATAGATATGGCGCGCTTCAAATCGATAACTAGGGCTCTATAGAAACGGCTTCATAGAATCCCTAGGACTCTTGAACTCTGGTCTCTGATACCAATTTTGTCACGCCCCGAGCTTACACCTTGGGAGGGACTGGCACTCGAAAACCATTGATGGCCCTAAGTGAACCCTTCGCCTAGCTTACTTACTCAGCGGAATACTTAGATATAAGAAAGAGAATCCAAATACAAGATAACTCAACATGTCTCAAATTGAACTCATAATGTTTTAAAAATAAACATATAACTTAGCCAAAATGGCAACTCAAATGTGAACATAAGCCAATAACAAAATGATGACGAATGAACTAACATCTAACTGACTATCTACGAAGCCTCTAAGACAACTGAGATAGATGTCGGGATAGGCCCACGACATCCTAATGAACAAAAATGATAAAGTAATGAAAAAGGAGGTTCCTCCAGAATGCAAGGAGGCTCACCAACAACTCTGAAACTCAAATGAATCAACGATGCGCTGGATGCTAATCCTGGTTAATATGCGGGCCAACTGGCATCAGTACATTAAATGTACGAGTATGTGAGTTGGAATTCTAAACATAACTTAAGCTTGAAAAAGATCTGATAGAAACACTTACATTGGCTTTACGCAACTCCTGAATAACTTAACTCACCTTACTCAACTCATTCCAATATAAAACAGTTTAAAAACAAGTGCAACATAAAGAAAAGTTGTTTAAAACATGATGTCAACTCTATGTATTTAGAAATACAATAATAACTCTATATGTATGCAAAGACACAATATGAACTCTATTTGTATATGAAAATATAAAATACTATTGTGGGAGTTTCTCTAACCGATAACCAACACTTAAGAGCTATAGTGATGATACAACGTTTCTTGTCCCCACGCTGCCAGGGCCATCTTATACCTTACCGGCGGTATGGAACCTGAACTACTAAGTGGATCAACTAGTCTATGTTAAAAACCGCTAAGGGTTCATCTAAAAAGTATGACCCTTTTCTACCCATGATGGTTACATGGTTTATGTGGGATGGGGGTTCTCTGAACTCTCCCCCGTAACGGTGCTCAATACTACTCCCAAAATATGATACCAACTCTTTATATTTAAAACAAACTTCTTCTGTGATTTGAGATTAGTGCTCAAAAACCTAACACAAAGGCTATCTTTGAAATCAAAGTTTCCCCTTTTGCTTCATTTAGAAAGTGATTACTCTTTTCTGAAAATTACTTCGAAGGCCCTTTGGAAATCGAGGTTTCCTTTCTTGTTTAAATGTGAAAACATTTTAAACCCTTTGGGAATACATATTCCCCATATACTTTTGAAGAAATGGACTTCAAACTTTACTCTTTACTCTTTAATCAACTTGAACTTTAAGTCTTAAAACAATGTTAAAACATTTGAATAAGACTTTTGGAAAACTCTAAGAACTTCTCTTGACTTTGATCTTAACTGCTCTTGACTTGACTCTTAGCTGGTCCTTGAATTGAATTATGGATTCAAGGATTGTGATTTCTGATTGGAAAGATCTCATGATATTTAAGAATGATTTAAGATGGCTAAACGTGAGAAAAGAACAAAAATTAATATTTGAGGGTGGGTTCGCAACCCGGAGACATATTTAATTTTTGGTTTCGAAAACAACTTTTGTGGAAGAACGGTCCATGACCGCTCTGCGACGCGAAATGATTTTTCTCAGTTTTGGGGAGTGTGTCCGCGACACGGAGGCATTTCCAGATTTCCACCGACGAAATTTTTCTTCGCTTTCGAGCCCTAAACCCTCTAAACTCCATGGGTTCTTTCCCCAAACACTTAGATTCGATTAAATGTTCAAAGTACGTCAGATTTTACTCAAAATCAAACCTAAAATCACAGATTCGGATCAAACAACTCCTCAACGATTTCAACAAATCAATAATTTAATAGAACTTCAACAAACCCATCAAGAACTCAATTTCTAAGCTTTCAAGAACTTAAATTTGCTGAAATAAATGATGATTGGCGCGTGGGTGAACTAACCCAATACTATGTGATCTCACATACCTTGTAGAGATCACCCCCGATGAAATACACAAGCTAAACTCGATGAATTAGACGATTTCCTTGCTTTTCCTTCTCTTTTCGCCTTTTCTTTCCTCTTCTCTAAAACTCTAACTTTTTTCAAAAGCGTAAAACTGCCCAAGTTCAGTTTAGACCCTTAATTAATTCACTAAACCGAATTTAATTAATAGGATAAGGAAAGGACTAAAATACCCTTCAAAAATCCGGAGTGGACATTTCTTTATTTGCACAACACAACTTCCAAAGGGCCTAACTCAGTCATACTAAATCGGAATCGTGCAAACTCAGCGGCGTTGGAAAAATTATTCCAAGAGATTTCCAACAATATCTGCAAGTACACCTAACTTATTGTGAGCTAGGTGTTATGGCCGTTTGAATTTGACCAAAAACTCATTTTTCCTAACTTAAACAAATTTCTATATTTTTCATTATTTCCAAAAATGACTTTCCAGTTCTTAGCTTCTTCCTAGCTATTTCAAATTGCGAGATGTTACATGACAGTCAATGTTGTCATGCCCCAAGCCTACACCCTAGACGCAACTAGGACTCGAGAACCATTGCTGGCCCCAGGCGAACCCTTGGCCTGGCTTAAATCTTAGTGGAAGACTTACTCAACATTGAATAACTGAAATGAACAGTTTAATTCAGATAAATGATCAGAATATTTAAGGAAAACATTTACCAGCCAAAGTGGCAACTCAAGTCGCTGATATCAATAACTGAAATAAATATGACTAATGAACTATAACTATATATCTATGAAGCCTTTACTAACTAAGATGAACGTCGAGACAATACCGAAGACATCCTAATAAAAACCAGAATGAATAAATTTAAACAAGGGATCCTCCGGAAAGCAAGGAGGCTCACGAACAACTCTAAAGCTCAATTGGATCAACGAAGAGCTGGATGTTGATCCTGGTTAAGTTTATCTGCATCATAAAAGATACAAGACAAATAGCGTTAGTACATGTAATTTACGAGCATGTGAAGAGAAATCTAAACAAGACATAAGCTTGAATATGAACTGAAAGAAACACTTACTTCGTCTCAACTCAACTTATCTCAATATAAGGTGCTAATAAAGATGCAATATAATGAAAAGCTTTAAAACATGTTGATAGCAACTCAGTGTATTAAAAGACACAATACTAGTTTTGTATATGAATATATAAGTAAGTCTGTGGGAGATTCTCTAACCGACAACCATCACTATGAGCTATATGATGATAAGGTGATACAATGTCTCGCCCACGCTGCCAGAACTGTCATATACTTTGCCGGGTATAGAACTCCTCAACTAAGTGGAATCACTAAACTATGCTTAGAAGCAATAACGAATCATCTAAAAAGTATGACCCTCTCTATCAGTGGTGAGTCCACATTCTTTGAGGATGATAGACATGTTCTTTATATTTTACTCTTTCATTTTAGTTTCAGTTTTACTAGAGTTAGCTGGGGGCATATCCCAACATCTCTAGTCAGTTAGAGTCTTATAGACATAGACAATTTCAACTTTAGTAGTTGAGCTATAGTTCAGTATATTAAACTATTTCTTAGTATTTATTTATTTAGAATACTATTGGGTATTCCTCACTTTCAGTTAATTATGGTTTTAAGCATCCCCATAGTATATTTTATTCAGTAATCTTTTAGTGTGCTTATGATATGACATCTCGGGGTTAGCCTGGGGTCACTCGTGGTTCTAGGTCCTATGTTTACCTCAAGGGGGTAGACTCAGGGTGTGAAAAAATAGGTATCAGAGCATTAAACTTAAGTGTCCTAGAATGTCTGAAAAGCCGCACTAAGTAGAGTCCTTTTCATCGGTGTGAAGTGCACCACATCTACTGAGAAGGAGGTTGCGAAGTGTTTTAGAAAAACTTCACCTTCTTTGCTACTCTTATCGTGCGTGATGTATGATCCAAATTATCATTATAATTCATCATTATGTGTTTCATATCATGCCTCATCGTAGAGCTTACACAAGGAATGTGTAACACCCGGAAACTAGTAAGTGAAACTAGAGCCTTACGTAACAGTTTTAGAGTTTGAGGTGAGGGATAGAATCGTAAAATGACTTCCCAAACTTAGAATGAGGGTTTTAAGGATTAAATGTCAAGGTACGACACCCCAAGGACCAACCAAAGGGGTCCTTGAGGAGGACCCCAAAACAGTCCATAAATCTTCCCAAAATAGGGACCCATGGAGGGGACCTACGCCCGGTAGGGTGTTCCACGCTCCGTGGGAGTGGTTCATTGGTCAAAGGACAATTAGAGGAGCTGCAAACCCCAACCCATGAATGACCAGTATGGTATGTGGGTCCATCCACGCCTCGTAGGTGAAGGTCGTGGGTGGGGACCTGCAATCTGCCTCAAGTTCGGCCAAAGGTAAGTTAGTTTAGGAAATTTCTATTTTAGTTAATTAATTATAGGGTAATTTTATATTGGTTTAGTAGGCCTATATAAGGGTTTTTGAGCCATTAACTCTCCGTTAACACTTCATAAATCCCAAACCCAAAATCATAACTAACTTTTCCCCTCAAGAAATCCTCTCTCTAGAAGTGAAGAAGAAGAAGATGAAGAAGAAGAAGAGAAGGAAGTATGGCAGACATTCCTCCATTTTAGCAAGCTTTTGATAGGATTTGAATCAATGTATGTTAGCTTATTCATCTATGGGTTCTTCCACCCATAGAGCCCCCTAGATTTCCCCCAATTGTGAAGAAAAACCCCAAGTCTAACTAGGGTTTCTTCCCACATTGTGGGTAGTGTTGAAGTATGATTCCAATCAAGTGGATAATACTTAATTATGAATTATTTAGCATTGAATTATGATATTATGATGAATTTATGTGTTTCCAATATTAACCTTAGCCTAATTGGAAGAATTGATATTTTGTGGGTTTATGCCATGAGAGGTGAAATTGAGAAATCATAGTTGATCTTCTAAAATCAATGTCATGTTTACTAATTGTTAAATATTAGGAACCTATAGGAATGAATTGAACAAGATTTTATTATATATGATGGATCTTGATTTGTAAATCTTGAAATTGAACCTTTATGATGAATTATCACTACAATCACTTAGTAATGAAGAATGTCATTAGAATACCATGAAATCTAGGCGTGAATGATGATTGTAAGAAGTAAAGCTTTGAGTGTAAGGCTTGTAGTCATGAATGTTGATCATTAGGGTTTTGAGAGTAAAACCAATTTGATGAATTAGGTATGTTAAGGCTTGGAGAGTAATGTATATATGAGAATAGAAGCTTAATGGATAGAATTATGGTGGAAGACCTTTGCCTACATAATCTACCTTATAAATTCTTGAATATATGAAGTGATATAATTACTTGAGTCATGATGATATCAATGTCTAATGTAGAATTATAAATATGGTATTATTCATGAATATAATATGACATGAACGTTCTCTCACATAGAATGATTCTAGGTTGAAAGTCTATTCTCACCTAAAATGAATCTCAGTCCTAGGACTATGAAATGTGATGAGGTTTGTGGTGATTCCCCTAAAAGTCCTTTGCATGATAGGAATGTGAGAAGAGTTCCCTTATTCCTAATTAGCTAAGCATAGGGAGTGTGAGGTGATTACCCTTTTTATGTGTGTTGACTCCCAAGTAAAGTGGTGATTACCCATTAGACTTTAGGTTGATCATAGAGGCGATTACCTATGATCCTTATGTGATGATGTGGAGGCGAATACCTACATTACACATTAAAATTGATATGGAGGTGCATACCTATATCATCTTAAAATTGATTTGGTATGACTTGTGGAGACTCCCCTTGTCCTTATAATTCATTAGTATGTGTGACTAGAGGTGATTACCCTTATTTTATGATTCCATGATATATATGGCTTGAGGTAATTTACCATGTCCTTCCTGATAAATTAAACATGTATGCCTTGAGGTGATTACCCTTGCATTTGTGAACATGAGCATGATTAGTTTGGATTGTAGCTTTATAGGCCCCTCCAATACATGCATGACTAGTGGTGATTCCCCTTATATTTATGATGTTAAGATATGATGAACCTAAAGTGTCTAGCTTAGCATTGGTAGGATTATGGGGTCTTGTTCTTGCATGGCACAAGATTACCTTAAGGTGAATCATGAAGTGTTTCTCTCATATGATGTATGCTTAGATATGATTGTGCTATAGTTGCATTCCTTGTTATGTTATGATTGACTAAAGGTGAGAGATTCCCTTGGTTATGAAGTAAGCTAATAATGAGACCAAACGAGGGTAACTATGACTAAGATGACTTCAAGGTTATGCTTAGTGTGAATGGTATTATGAGATGTCTTTCATGCATTGCACAAATGTGCTTTGAGGTTACTAAGGAGTATAGTGCCCTTATGGTAGAACATCCTAAGACTTGACTAGGTATCGAGACTATGTTTAAGATGACCAAAAAGGGATATTTAGCTTGGATGGTGTTATGGGATGTCATTCCTGCATTTCAGAACTATGCTTTTAGGTTACTTGAGAGTAGTCCTATTATGGTATAAATGACTAAGAGTTGAATAATGCTTATATGATTCTTGTATTGGAAACTTTACTTATGAATATGATACTGTCTCTTATGCTCATAGTTTATGTTTCATGAAGTATATGATTATGCTTATGACTTATAGTCTCTTATTGACTAATCCTCATGTTTTCTCTTATGGTGTTATGTTAGATAACATATTTAGTACATTTTGTACTAATGCATACTTTTTCTACATTCTAATAAAATATAGGGTTCGGAGATTTGAGTTCCATTCTTGGAGATAGGTTTCTAAGGAGCAAAGGAGTTTGAGGATTTTGGTGATTCCTCAAAGCTTCGAGGACAAAACCCACTAGTTCCTTGATGTCTTTTATTTTCATGTTGAGACTATTGTATGGGTTGTGTCCGAAAGATTTTAATTCGAGTTGAGTTTAGTTGCTTTGAGACAAAGTGTAGTAAAGACTTCCGCTTGCATTTTTTAAAGATTTTGATTGTATGGATAAAATTTTTAAATTGTTTGTACTTTTCAATTATCTTATGTTCATGATATGATAAAGTCTTGTATGAGACCCATTCGGGGTTAAGTACGCCATGTTACATCTAGGGTGTACCCCTGGGTCGTGACAGAATGTTAATGCCCGCAACGCTAACGTATCTCCTCGAGTCCTAGACCAAGAGGTTTCAATTGAAGAGTTTCGAAACGCTATCTTGATGTTGGCTTAGAGTGTGACTAACCAGAACAATCAGTAGGTTCCAGTTCCTGTAAATATTAGTTGTGGATCAGTTGCAACTAGGGTTCGATTTTTTTTTCAAATGAATCCACCTGAGTTTTTAGGGTCACAAATTGGTTAAGACCCATATAACTCCATTGATGAGGTTAAGAAGATATTTGGAGTGATTCAAATGACTTGAAATGATAGGGTATAGTTGGCATCCTACCAGCTTAAGGATGTGGTTAACATTTGGTTCAAGCAGTGGAAGGAAAATAGGGGTGAGAATGCAGCTCCTTTGACTTGGGATTGTTTACCGGAGCTTTTCTTGACAAGTTCTTCCCAAGAGAGTTGAGGGAGGCTAAGGATCAAGAATTTATGAATTTGGAACAAGGCAACATGTAGGCCCAAGAGTACGTACTGAAGCTCACCCAATTCTCTCGGTATGCTCCATAGATGGTTGTCGATTGAAGGGCACAAATAAACAAATTTCTGCTTGGGGTATCTGATTTGGTAAAAGACATAGTGCAGAAATGTTATGTTGTTAGAAGATATGAACATCTCTTAGCTCATGACTCATGCTTAGAAGGTTGAGGGATATATGCTTAGGAAGTAGGCTAAGCACAACAAGAAGGCTAGGACAGGATTAGAAAGGTAGGGCAGCAGGCTCTAAATATAGCAAAGGTCTTCAGCTCCAGCACCTTCATCAACTAGTGCTCCATCCACCAGGTTTCGACAGGATTAGAAAGGTCGGGCATCAGGCTCAAAATATCAGGGGAGTGTTTCAGGTAATAGGACCTACCCAACTTGTCCAAAGTGTGGTAAGAACCATCTGGGTGAATGTCTTGTCGGAAAGGAATGGTGTTTTAGGTGTGGTCAGTCGTCACAAGTTGAGAGATTGCCCTTCTTCTAACACGGACAGTGGGAGGTAACACTAATATGGCTCAGTCTACAGTTTCAGCAGCACTAGTAGGTCGTCCAACTCAGGAGGGTACTTCAACTGGTACAAGTGGTTGTCAGTGCCAGAACAAGTTGTATGCTCTCCAGGCTTGCCAGGACCAGGAAAATTTTCTTGACGTGGTCAGTGGTATGTTACGAGTCTTTCATTTAGATGTTTATGCTTTATTAGATGTAGGGGCTACTTTTTTCCTTTGTAACTCCCTATATAGCAGTAAACTTCGGTGTTAGCCCAAAAACTCTTTTAGAGCCCTTCTCAGTCTCTACTCCAGTTGGTGACCCAATTCAGGCTGGACGGGTATACAGAAATTGCCCTGTATCAGTAAGTCACCTCACCAGATCTTGTAGAGTAAGAAATTGTAGACTTTGATGTCATTCTAGGCATGGATTGATTACATTCCTGTTATGCCTCAGTCGATTGTAGAACTAGGATAATTCGTTTTCAATTTCCAAGTAAACCAGTCCTAGAATGGAAGGGTAGTAGCTCAATTCCTATGGGTCGATTCATTTTCTACCATAAGGCCAAAAATATGATTTCCAAGGGGTATATCTATCATCTAGTTGTGGTTAAAGGCTCCAGCTCTGAAACCCTAACTTTTGAGTCAGTTCCAGTAGTAAATGAGTTCTGAGAAGTGTTTCCAGAAGATCTTCTCGCAGTTCTTCCCGAAAGGGAGATCTACTTCAAAATTGATCTCCTTCCAGATACCCTACATATTTCATTTCATCCTTATGGAATGGATCCAGTTGAGCTTAAGGAATTGAAAGACCTTCTAGATAAGGGCTTCATCAGACCTAATATTTCTCCATGGGGTGAACCAGTGTTGTTCGTGAAAAAGAAAGACGGTTCTCTCAGGATTTGCATTGACAATCAGTAGCTTAACAAAATCACAATCAGGAATAAATACCATATCCCCAGGATTGATGACTTGTTCGACCAACTTCAGGGTGCTAGTCAATTTTCAAAGATAGACCTCAGATCCGGTTATCATCAGCTCAGAGTCACATATAGTGACATCCTGAAAACAACCTTCAGAACTCGGTATGGTCATTATGAATTTGTAGTTATGCCATTTTGGACTAACCAATGCTCCTGCAGCTTTCATGGATTTGATGAACATGGTGTTCAAGAAGTATTTGGACTTGTTCGTTATCATCTTTATTGATGATGTCCTTATTTACTTTAGGAATGAGGAAGAACATGGAACTCATTGAGGGTTGTCCTGCAAACTCTCAAAGATTGCTAGTTATTCGCTAAGTTTAGCAAATGAGTTTTGGTTACAATCAGTTGCTTTGCTTAGGAATATAGTACCTAGCGAAAGGATCCGAGTAGATTCTCTGAAAATAGGGTCTTTAAATCAATGGCCCAGACCCAGCTCTCCTATAGATATCAGAAGTTTCTTAGTTCTAGCTGGTTATTACAAAATGTTTGTGGAAGGATTTTCATCCATAGATGCTCCATTGACTAAGTTGACTCAGAAAAATGTGAAGTTTCAGTAGTTAGATGAGTGTGAGAAGAGCTTCATAGAACTGTAAACTAGGTTGACTACAACTCATGTTTTGACTATACCAGAGGGTTCAGACAGTTATGTGATCTACTAAGATGCATACAGAGTCGGCGTGGGTTGTGTGTTGATCCAGCGAGGCAAGGTTATAGCTTATGCTTCTAGACATCTTAAAGTTCATGAAAAAACCTATTCGACTTATGACCTCGAGCTTGAATCCGTACTTTTTTCCCTAAAGATTTGGAGAAATTACTTAAATGGTGTTCACGTAGATGTGTTCACAGACCATAAGATCCTTCAGTATAAGTTCACCCAAAAAAAGTTGAATCTTTGCCAGAGGAGATGGCTTGAATTCCTCAAGGACTATGATATGAATGTGCTTTACCATCCTGGTAAGGCCAGTGTAGTAGTTGATGGTCTTAGCAGACTATCTATAGGTAATGTAGTGCATGTTGAGGAAGAAAGGAAGGAATTAGCAAAATATGTTCACTAACTTGCTCGCTTAGGAGTTTACCGTATGAATATATCAGATGATGGTGTGACCGTTCAGAATGGCTTAGAATCTTTATTCGTAGCATAGGTTAAAGAAGAAAAGACAGTGAACCTATATTGCTTTAATTGAAGGGTGCAATTCATCAGCAAAAAAATGAGGGTTTATCCCTAGAGGGGGATGGTGTGCTTCACTACCCAGGTCATTTACGTGTTCCTAAGGGGGGTGAGTTGAGACAAAAGATCCTTATAAAAGCCTATAACTCTAGCTATTTTATTTATCCAGGTAACACCAAGATGTATTGTGATCTGCGGGAAGTATTTTGGTGGAATGGCATGAACAGGGATATAGCAGATTTTGTGGCAAAGTGCCCAAATGTCAACAGGTGAAGGTAGAACATCAAAAACCAGGAGATATGACTCAAGAGATAAACATTCCTACATGGAAGTGGGAAGTGATCAACATGGACTTCATTACAGGTTTACCTCGTACTGGTAGACAGCACGACTCTATTTGGGTAAAAGTAGACAGTGTTACTAAGTTCGCTCACTTTTTGGATGTTAAGACTACAGATTCGCCGGAGGACTACGCCAAGCATTACACTAATGAGATAGCCAGGTTGCATGGGATTTCTTTGTCTATTATCTTAGATAGAGGTCCTTAGTTTACCTCTCATTTCTGGAAATCATTTCAGTAGGGTCCTGGTACCCAAGTTAACCTCAATACAACATTTCATCTACAGACGGATGGTCGGGCAGAATGTACCATTCAGACCATAGAGGGCATGTTAAGATCTTGTGTGATCGACTTCAAGGGATATTGGGATGATCACCTTCCTCTTATAGAGTTCGCCTACTACAAGGGCTACCATTCTTGCATTCAGATGGCCCCTGATGAGGCATTGTATGGGCGTAGGTGTAGATCTATAGTTGGTTGGATTGAAGTAGGTGAAGCAGTCTTGATAGGGCCAAATTCGGTTCATAATGCTATGGAAAAATTTCATCTCATCATTGATAGACTTAAGACATCCTAGAGTTGTCATAAGTCCTATGCAGATGTAAGGACAAGGGACTTGGAGTTCCAAATCGATGATTGGGTTTTCCTAAAATTGTCAATTATGAAGGGTGTGATGAGATTTGACAAAAAAAAAGGGAAGCTCAGTCCTAGATATGTAGGGCCTTACAGGATCTTGAAAAGGGTTGGTAAAGTGGCGTATGAGTTACATTCGCCAGTAGAACTAGCAGCAATGCATCCAGTCTTTCACATTTCCTTGTTAAAGAAGTATGTGGGTGATCCAGCATCCAAAGTACCTTTAGAGAGTGTGGTTGTGAAGGAGAGCCTCAGTTATGAGGAGGTGCCAGTTGAAATTCTTTATCGTCAGGTACGAAGGTTGAGAAATAAAGAAGCTGCTTCATTTAAAGTTTTGTGGAGGAGTAAGTCAATAGAGGGAGCTACTTGGGAAGCAGAACTAGCCATGAAGGCCAAGTATACTAATCTCTTTCCTTCCGATTCCGTTTCAGCTTCAGGTAATAGTTCCTCTCCAATCTCCCTGTTTACTCTTGCGTAAATTCAGTTTTAGTATCATGTTGGTTAAGTTAGTCTTGCATTTTCACCGTATTTGCATGTTATTGGAACTCAGTTCAGTCCGAAAATAGTTTCTAGTACATAACGGTAGGGTTACAGCTCTTTCCCTCCATAGTCAGCTAGCTTACGCTACATTCATGGATGAATGCTCCCAAGGGGGAGATATTGTAACACCTCAGAAATAAAACTTTGAACTTTTAGTAGAAAACTAGCAGAAGCAGGTGAACCACGACAGAGTTCACGAACCGTAAAAGGAACCACGATCCGTTGACCTATCCGTCATTCAGACCCAACCCAAAAGAGGTGGACCACAAGAGCCTTCAGGGGTCGTGGACCACCCCATGAGTCGTGGGGGAGCTCGTGTAAGCCAGACAGAATCTCCCCAGCTCACGCTTCAGACCACGAAGCCCTCCATGTGCCGCGGACTTGATGAAGGGCCATGGGAGGGTCCGTGTACTTAAGCCAGCAGACAACCAACCCAAGTGAAGAACCAAGTCAACCTTCACAGTCCGTGGTCCTTTACACGGTACTTGGTAGGGCTCGTGGTCAAACCACCTAGAACTAGTAGATACTGGACAAGGATCACAACTCACTTGACGGTCTGTGGTCCCTGTGATTATCCGCCATAGATCCCGTGGTCGACCCTCATCAGATTTTAAGTGGGGTAATTTTGATCTTTTCCCCTATGCATTGGACACCTAAACTACATCGTCTAACCCCTAAAATATGTAGTTTTGTTCTATTTAAGCTTAGTAACTTAGTTAAAACCTACCTTAATCGATCATTCACCAAAATCAAGGGAAAATTGGAGAAAAAGAAGAGAAAACAGTCGACCAAGCCCTCTCCAAGAGCGTAACAGGTTTTCTTCAGTTCCAGCCCTGAAATCAAAAGATTTCTCTGTGAAATATGTCACCAGGTATGTGGGATTTTACTGGTGGATTCCTTTCATCCACTAGGTCTGTAGATTTCAGTCAGAATCTTGATTCCCTAAATATTACTAAGACCTAAGATTTCTAGAACTTGATAGAAATGTTGTGATTTAGCTATTAGGGTATTCCTAATCATATTATTATGTTTTCATAGCAATGTAGCTTAGTTATTGCATGAGTTTCAGAACCCTAGTTGTGTAGATTCGTTTAGTTCATGAATTACACTAGCTAGGAAAGATAAACAGATATACATCCCTCAGTTTTTAGTGTTTCATTATCAGTATTTTATGTTGCATTTTCAGTTAGCATGTCAGAATATCGAGCTATTCAATATATTTCAGTTATATTGTATTGTACACATTTCCAATTGGGAGTAGACTTAACACCGAGTTGAACTAGGGCAAGTCACCCTCATAGTCCTAGAACTACGTGCCCCCACAGGTTTATAGGTCCCATCTGTGGGGATCATATTTAGTGATCACGTTGATCATGCCTCTATACCCTTGACAAGGTATATTGGGTCCTCTCGATGGGGCGTATACATCAGACTCCACATTTAGCTCATGTGGTTTTATGTCGGTAAATAGTAGATCCCACGGGCAGATTCTAGTACATTGACCAGGTTCCCAATTCTAATTCAAAATTCAGTTTCAGCGTGTTATGTACTTGGTCATTACATTCAGGTCCTCAGCATCCAGATCACATGTAGATTGGTTCCTGATCTGTATTCAACAGTATCAGTGGTGAGTCCTCATTCTTTGAGGATGATAGACATGTTCTTTATATTTCAGTCTTTCGTTTTAGTTTCAGTTTTACTAGAATTAGCTGGAGGCATGTCCCAGCATCTCTAGCCAGTTAGAGGCTTATTTCAGACATAGACAGATTCAACTTTAGTATTTGTGTTATAATTCAGTATCTTAAACTCTTGCTTAGTATTTATTTATTCAGATTACTATTTGGTATTCCCCACTTTCAGTTAATTATGGTTTTAAGCATCAACATAGTATATTTTATTAAGTAATCTTTTAGTATGCTTATGATATGACAGCTCATGGTTAGCTTAGGGTCACTCGTGATCCTATCTCTCGTGTTTACGTTAAGGGGGTAGCCTCGGGGCATGACATAAATGGGGTCATTTGGGTTGACTAAATTTAATGATTAAATAATAAGGAAGTAATTAAATAAATAATTAAATAAAACTTTGTCCAAAAAATAATCTCTCGATAGATCATTTTTCAAAGTCGAAGTCGTAGCCATAGCCAAAGCCAAGCCAAGCGACAATGACACCTACGTAAGGGTGTAACACCCCAAAACTATCTAAGTTAAGCCACAAATCATTGTTGAATTTTGTATAAGGTCGTACCGAGTGATTCTTAATTGTTCTTAGATGCTGAAGTAAATTCTTTAGTGTGGGAATGTTTTCGGATATCAATTAATGTCACTAGAAGCCCTAGCACAAAGTCAAGTTGAAAGCTTCCTTACCGATTAAGTTTTGAAGAACGATTTTGTATATGTAAACTTCAAACAATCATATGTAATATCACATAATGAATTATGTCACCCATGACCTATAATATTAAAGGTCTTTTAGTCCTCTTTCCAACGCCACCAAGTTTGCCTCATTTCAAGTTTGGAGTAAAAGGCCAATCCCATTTTAGTGAAGCAATGTAGGGCAAGTGAAGTTTCACGGACAGCTATACGGCCCGTGAAGTGCTTCACAGATCGTGAAGCCTTAAACGGTCCGTGAAACCTCCCTTTTAAGGCACCTCCACAAATTTTTAGGCTGGGTCATTTTTGTCTTTCCATGTCTTTGGTACATAAACTACGTCATTTTAACCCCTATTATAAGCCTAAACCACGACATGTTACACCTAATCAAGGGCTTAGAAAATGTTAATCAGCTCTTTTACGTTCATTAATATTTCAAGTCAATAGAGCAAGGTTCCAAGAGGAGAAAAGCTAGTGTTTCAAGCATTCTTCGAGTTTCGTCGATTTTGCCAAGAACTTCGTTCTTCGAGGTATGTAAGATTATCATAGTAGCGGACTAATTCATCCTCACGCTCTATATCTACTTTTAAATTAGTACACGAGTAATCTAGGATTCTATCCTTATATTCAAATATTCTTGAGACGAATTAATTTTGAGTTCCTGATTCTTTTTTGAAATTCTATTCCTAATTATTGAATTGCTACATGTTATGCTTTTGATATTCTTGAGTTGATTCATTAATGTCTGTATTTCAGCATGAACCATATGAATTGAGTATTCTTGAGATGAGTAGTATCGTCGAGTTCTGAGTTCTTCATTTCAGAGAATTGAGTTTTATATACTATTATTGGGATTATTAAGTTGATTCTTTCATTTTTATATTTTAGCATGAACCCTATTTTGAGTTATAAAACTTGAAAATATTTTGAAGCCAACTTTTATGTTTTAAATTGAGTTCTTTGAGGAAGCTAAAAAGGGGTTTGAGAATAAGTATAATGGAACTAAGTATTTCCCAAATATTTCATTTTTTCATGAATATAGAGAGTATTATTTATTTGGAGAAAAGAGAAACTTTGATTTCTAAACAAGTTTATGAGTTCAGAGATATTTCAGAGTAGTCACCGATTTTAAGAGGATAGTTTGAGAAATTATCTGAAAATAGAGAAAGAGTATGTTTTATACATTTGAGCATGAGTATATGTATATTATTGGGATTAGTATTGAGCACCGATATGGGGATGAGTTCATACAACTCAAAATCCTCATAAACCATGTATGCCAACAAGGGTAAATGATCATAATTTTTGGATGAATCCTTAGTGCCCTTATTCACAACTTCGTGGATCCACTTATTTGAGGTGTCCTATATATCTGCAAGGTATAGGAAAGTTCTGGCAGCATGGGTGAGACAATGCATCATCACATAGTTCTATTGATAGTTGTCGGTTAGAGAATCTCCTAATAGAGCTAAGGTGTATTTCTTATAACACATATTATGTTAAGTTCATAGACGAGTAAGTATTTTGTAATGTTTTAAATGATTTAACTCATTTATTTCTTTACATTCAGCTTGAGTACATTATTATCTATTGCAGTCCTTTCATTCAACTATTTAGCCTCGGCTATATTACATATTCGTACATTCAATGAATTGATGTCATTTGTCCTGCACTTTTTATGATGCAAATATTTGTGTTCATGGTCATCAACAGGCGCTTTTTTTAGATCACTTTACACTTGATATAGCTTGGGTAAGCCTCCTTGCATTCTGGCGGACTTCATATTTATTTTTTAGTCAATTGTCTTGAGACATATCGTGGGTCTTATCCTGACATTCATATTGATTAATAGAGGTTTCATATATAGATATAGTTAAAGAGTCGCTCAATATTTACTTTTCCTTGAGGGGTATTTTCAAACTAATATACGTATGTCGTTGAGTATCTTACAAACATTTGGAGTTGAGTATTTACTTTGAGTTTAAATGTTCTAAAATTTGTTTATAAGTTTATTATCGTTTGAGTATGTCTTCCGCTAAGTAGTCAACAAGACCAAGGGTTCTCTTGGGGACCACCAATGGTTCTCGAGTGCGGCCACATCCATGGTGTAGGTTCGGGTCCTGACAAACTTGGTATCAGAGTCAGGTTTCAAGTGTCGTAGGATTTCTATGAAGTAGTGTCAGTAGGATCTATTTATGGTTGTAAGCCCCACTTCTATAAATGAGGGACTACATACATTAAAGAAAAGTTTCCCTTGTTTCATACTCCAAATTGTGCAATAGAACTATGTCATTGGGAACTTATTCGAACTCGTGTGTTTCTCAGATTTATTTGATTACCACTCATACTTAAGGTAGATGAGAAGCAAAGCCCAGATCCTTAACGATGAGTTACTCTAAATAAAATAGTTGAGAAAGTCATAGGACTGCAGAAGGGCTTGAGAGAAGCTTGTGAGTGACCTTAAGTGTCTAGATTTGAAAGAATGCACCCTTATTCATATAAATCGTACTTTTGAGCTAAAAGCGAGATATAATCTTAGATTCTCTTCTTCAAAAATCTTGTTTCAAATGATACCCCTTAAAAGGAGGAGTACGTTTTTTCAATTCTTGGGTAGTATTTCCATCCCCAAGCTAGTGTTATTTGAGATATTATGAGCCAGTACTAGTAGATGCTCCTAGAGTTAAACGAATGCATGCAGAAGAATAGTAATCTAAGAAAGGGAAATAATGATGAGGTATATTATGTTATTGAAGTCATGCACCTAGAAAGTTATTAATGAGGATGTTTCCTTATGGGTAGACTAAGAAGTGATGAATTTGTGTAGATTTCATGATAGAAGGTAGAGTGATAGTTACTAGTAAGGATGAGTTAGAGTAAAGCGTAACCATAAGGGAGTTTATGTTGATGTGCCATTGTTTTAGTGAAAACCAAGTATAAATGTTGAATAAAATAGCAGAGTAGTCATACGGTGATAGACCTAAGCTAGACTTATGATTTTTGAAGGGAGAGCCTTATGGTATTTGGAGGGTTATAGAATTAATTAGGCAATGATGTATTGTGAAAAGGGTAAAAAGTGCATAGGTTGAAAAAAAGTGGTACTAATCTACAAATAGGAAGACTAAGATATAAAGATTGACTACTTGTCATGAAATCTTAGTGGGTGAGTGTTTTTAAATCTTATCTAGTATTTGTAAGTTAGTATAGTAAGAGAGAAATTATATTGATATTTGTGATTAGTAATAGACACTAAGTTTGAATTTCAAGATGAGGGTCGTGATCAAAAGGATGGCAACATGAAGGTGATGATGTTAGTTCTAGATCTGATCTAGTAGGTTTGATATAAATTAGGTTAGAAATTTAGGTGTTACTTTTTTATAAATGTGAATGATAGGCAATATGACTTTTAGATGAGAGCAAGAGAGTGTGGCTAAAAAATTAAATTAGCAATAGCATTAAGAGGTGTACCAAAGATCGTATGTAGTTAGACAAGCTTCTAATTTAAGTTTATGAATTTTTTTATGTGTGCCTAGATAGTATTGTTGAGCTGTCAATGTGGGATAGGCTGCTGTAATCAATATTTATTACCGTTAAGAGTTTTGTTGAGGGGATCATATATAGTCAATGATGGTAACGATTATAGAAAGACTTATATATAGGATCGGGAAGAGGTTAAGAGAAGCATCTGGGTAAGAGATCTTAGAAGGAATCTTAGTACCTTCATATGGAGAGTTCTATAGCCATGGGATTAGTATTTCTTGAGTATTATAGTAAATTTAATATAGACTTATTTAGGAAAGATGGAATAGATCCATAGCTTTAAAGTATCAACTTCAGACCTAAGGGGGAGATGACAAGATGAGAAACCAAGTCAACCGTGGAGAATCATATATTGATGTTTGCAGAAAGAATTAAAGTGATATATATATATGGGAACATAGAAAATTTTTAAAATAAAATAACAAAAACATAATGAAAAACACAAAATTTTAAATTAACCTATGTAGAAAAAAGAAGTATAACATGATAAAGAAGTTACTTTTTTATTTGAATTTGAAAGTGGTTACCTAAAACTGATCAACTGCTCATGTACAGTTTATCTTTACATATTCATAAATAAATGAATATATCCAATTATAAATCTTTTTCAAAAGAACAGGCATCTAAATTCTACATATTAATCAAACTCACACTAAATTGAAAAATTGCAATGGTAAGGCAACAAAAAGAAGTCAGCAATATTCTTGCGCAAAGTAAGTAGTGTTTTGGCATGCATATATGTGTCGCTCTACTAATGTGAATAGATCGTTTTTGATAAGTATGTTTTAGATGTTGTCTCAATTGAGGACAATTCAGTTATAATCAGAAATTTTGTTAATTTTTTGTTAGATTCTAGATATATTGTATGATTATTTGAGGCCATTTTGTATGCAATATATATTGAAGCTATACTGAGGATGGAGACTTGCTTGAATCACAATGGACTAGACTGCAGAAACATTTACCCAATAATTATAAAGCACAAAACTTCAAACTTATAATTAATTTTTCAGTTTTAAAGTGTATCATTTTCATCATTATCATAACACAATCACTTTCAAAATATAATAAACTAGGTAAATTACCCGTGCTTCGCACAAGATTGAACTATTTTACTAAGCTTACATATGATCATTCGGTAATATTTGTAATTTCAATACATACAATACATTGTCAAGAGCATTTTATCTTAAGGCAAAGCGTTTCAATGAAATCTTAAATTGCCATTTTTTTTAATTTTCATTTTTGTTATACAAAAATTATGAGTCATAGAGAGATTTTAAGTATAAGAAAGAAGTCTAAGAAATATCCATAGAAAGAGTTTATCAGAAGTAATGAATTTTTCTAAATTCCAAGAAGTTATAAAGAAAAACATCAGACATTAAAAGTGTTACTATCCTAAAAAAAACATCAAACATTAAGAAGAGACCAAAAATCCTCGAACAACAACACTCCCAAGTAAACTGGAACATCACGTCCATAGAAGAACATAATTAACTAAATTCAAATGGAGGACCTTTGGCTCCTTTTTTATGAATCTCCATCAATCTCTTTTATATTATAGTATGTCGCATCATGTATATGTTAACCCTAAAATTGTTAGTGTCATAAATGTTTTTCCTCATTGTCTCAGAATAATCAGTAATATTCCCAGGATTGAAGTGAAGAAACAGGGAATAACTTTTACTTGGAGAGTCTTGGAAGGAATTGATAATAAACCAAGCTTTTTTTATGAGCTTTTTTTCTAGCCTTTGTATCTGTGTTTTCTTCATTATCTACTGGAAAATAATTCAGTAATATTCTCCAAAAGAGACGATAATATGTATACCTCAATCCATACAAAATGTTTGTACCTAAGAAAAATCAATCAAAATAATATTCTAATTGTGGCAAGCAAGGGAGAAATCTGTTGAGTTCTTTTAACAAACATCATCATTGGTTCCATATTAGTTATCACATATTTATTGTTGTATGCTATCAAATATAGCACAATCCACAAGCAATTTTCCCAAAAGGTATATGAAGAAACTTGTAGAAAGGGACACAAGAGAAGATAAATTTTCAATCATCCTCAATGGGATTTCTAATAGAGTTAAAAAAAAGTCACCAAAATAGAAAAAAGAAATTGCAAGAGATACATGAATCACTATGGCTTGCGGTTAAAGATTAAGCTTCATGAAATAGGAGGAAGAAAACTTTGAGGAATGAAACACACTTCATAAGAAGCTTAATTAATATATTTGAATTTGATTCCATATAGCAAAAAAAAACCGACAAATAATAGTGACAGAAATAAAAGTTTTGTTTACTAAAGAACCAAATGTAATGAATTCAACCATTTCAGCAACATTATGAGTTGTTGTCTGAGAGGTGCAAGAGTAGCAATATCGCATTGCAATTAAAATTAATTTTCTTTGTTTATATGAAGAAACATGTTGAAAGGGACAAAAGAGAAGATCAATTTTAAATCATCCTTGCTGAAATTTTTAACAAATTTAAAAAAACAGTCACCAAAATAGCAAAAAACAAATTGTCATAGTTACATGAATCACTATGACTTATAGTAAACATTAAGCTCCCTGCAATAGGAGGAGAAAACTTTGAGGAATGAAACAAACTTCATAAGAAGCTTAATTAATGAATTTGAATTTGACTACCCTATAGCGGGAAAACAAAACCTACAAATAATAGTTGTAGGAAATCCCTCTATTTATAGACAACAAATGGTAGTATGAACAAATGCTTATTGTACCTTTTTGAAAAGGTCACAACTTATTGGAAAAGTTACTACTCTTCAGAAAGGTCACAATGTTTCATAAAAGTCGCATCTCTTCATAAAAGTCACAACTTTTCATAATACTTACAACTTTTCAGAAGAGTCATAACTTTTCATAAAAGTCACTACATTTCATAAATCACAACTTCTCATGAAAGAGGAAGGCTAGTTTGGAAATAAATAAATTAAAAGGGAATTCTGATTTGTGGTGGCGCCACGTAGGGAACCTAGAGTTCTCTTTTATATATGATATATATGATTGTGTTCTTCAAGGTTAAACTTTTTTGAATATCTTTTTCATGATATAGTAGAATTCAGAATCATGGATGAATTATTTTACAACGAAAAGTAACTTAACGATTATTATTTTATGGTAATATATCTAATACAAGTTTTCTTCTTCTTCTTTTTATTTCTCCATCTTTTAACTTTCTCTATAAATCTCATATAATGATGATAAAACAGATCAATGGAGGAAAGATTCACAAATATATTGAAGTTGTGATATTAAAAATAAAAATTAGGAATAAACTACTTACTTTCTCTCTCAAATATAATTCAAATTGTACTTTGGTATGTATTGTTTATTTGTTACATCTTATTATCTATTTTTGTCTCATAAGTATTTAAATAACTACTTAATTTGTTTATCTCTATTTATATCTTATTTATAATGTATTTTGTGTATCAAAATATTACACCATAAAAATATACAAAATATGAGTGAAGATACTAAATCTTGAAGTTTGTTGCATTTTAGAGTATGAAGTATACAACAAAAAACATATGGAAAATAAATAAATAACTTAAAAAGATTAAGAAAAAATAAAAAAATTCCTAATATAATCCACTAGAAAAATCACGAAAATATACAATAGGATTTTGTTTTGTCTCTTCATACTTATTTTTTAAAAATTTAAAAGGATTTACAATAGTATTAAGTATTTTATTTAGCACCGTCTTTTTAAATATAGTTACCGTATTTAATTTTTTATCTTTTTTCATTTTTTAAGATCTAACTGATTATACATGTGTCTAACGTTTATGTTATTTTGAATTCTTATTTTTATCATAATTAGAATTAGAATACTTATTTTTATGGATTGACATCTATTTCATTAATTTAAAAAGTATATAATTATTTTTAAAAATAGGATGATGTTAATGTAATGTAAAGAAAACATAAAACTAATTTTTAACAATGACAATTAAAAAAATTACAAGATATTTCTAACGACATGTTCCAATCGTTATAGAAAATACAATGGGGAAAGAATTGGGGCCAGAAAACTTTTGAGTAGTAACTTTGGATTTCATAACCTACTCCAGATTTAGACGAAATCGGAGCCAATAAAGTCTCGTGAAATCTGGTAAAAACTGGTTGATTTAATTATGACTTTGATTACATGAGTAGGTACCTAAGACGTTAAGAAACCCGTATGACTTTACATAATTGAATTTGGGTGAGTAGAACTCCCAAAATTGATCTTAGCAAGGACGGGTATTTTCTGAGTGTCATGAGATGAAGGTGTGTTGTGAAATGGGGGTATTGGAATTATTAAAATTTCTCATTGTTCCATGCAAGCTGCTATAGAGGAATTTCTGCCGCCGGGGCGGGACCGCTGTGGTGGGACATACGCGACTTTAGTTCCAAATAAAACCCCCAAAAATGTTTTATTCTGCACTTTTCGACTTTGAGAGCTGGGAGACGACCCCAGGAAAGTTCTTAACCGTTTTTCCCCATTCTTGAGGCTAAATGTAAGGTTTTCACTCTCGGATCCGTATTTTGATCCGTAGAACGTAGTTTCTTGGGTAATTATCATTGGGGAAAGGTTTTGATTTGAAGTTAATGGTGGAAAAAGCCCTAATTTGGGTATTGGGTTATTGGGTTGGCCTAGGGTTGATAATGTTGATTATAATCCAGGTAATTAGGCCTCGTTTTTTGATCCTTGCATTAATTGTATGTTTTTAGACCATGGACAAGCGGGAAGAATCCGGAAAAGGAAGATTCAAGTGCCTTAGGGGATTCAAGCTTGGATTAGAGGTAGGTGATGGCTGTGACTTCATGTTGGTGTGATATATGTTTGTAATTTCTCATTATAATGCATGTAGGTGTGCGAATGTTGCATTATTGATCACCCTAATCGTAAATGAGGATAATTGAATAATTGTATGCCATGAATCACCTCTTGTTGTATGATTGTGAGAATATATATTGTGATTTTGATTGGGATTTGTTGAATGAATCGGGTGTTACGTTCCCCTACACTAACTTGGATCGGTTGTCACGTTCCGGAATAAATATGGAATCGGTTTCCACGTTCCGACATAAATATGGGATCGGTTGCCATGTTCCGGCATAAACATTGGATCGGGTACCACGTTCCGGTATGCTAACAGTTTGGGTGTTGACTTGAGTTCCGTGAGAGGACCATTGAATTGTGTTGTGTATCTATTTGTGATGATTATGTTCATATCTAATGATGATTGATATTAGAAGACTGTATGTTTCTCTAAATTGATAACCAATGTGTATTATTGAGAACGTGGGATGCTACATTAATCCTGAAGAGAGGACTAATATTGTGTGTGTTCGGTATATGCATGTTTTATAATGTTATGGTTACTTGCTTGTGTTTCACTCATTATGATAGCCGTGTGATCCTACCAATACACTGTGGTTGTGTACTGATACTGCACTTGGTTGTTCTTTGTTGAGTACAGGGCATCTTCATGCGGCTATTGATAGACCTCAGCTAAGTGACTATTGATCGTGACCGGATTCAAGGGTGAGCCAGTTCTTTCAGGCTGCCATGAATCTCTCTTGTTTAAGTCCATTCTTTTCTGACTCAGACTATTTGGTTAAGGCGTTTGTTTAGTTTCGGGGCCGTACCCCTTGTTCTTAGACTTGGCGTTAGTAGAGTTTTGGTACAATGACTTTCAGGTTCTAGGGGTTGAATTTTTGCATTAGTTTGGTTAAGTTATTTGTTTAAACCTTTGGAGTTTATGGAAACTCTATATAATTTCTGCATTTAAACTTGCTTCTGTATCTTTAAATACCTTAGTTTTCTTAAAATTTGTTTGTTTGGGTTGTAGTAATGGTTCTCCCACCGGAGGGTTTGTGTGGGTGCCAATCACGACTGTCTGGTTCGTGACAAAATTGATATGAGTGCCCTAGGTTCGTTGATTTCATTTTATCAGAACGAGTCTAGTTGAGTCTTGTGGAATGGTATGATGACGTCCGTACTTTTCTTTGAGAGGCTATAGGACTTTAGGAAAAACACACTTCTTTCTACTCCATCGTGCTATGACTTGAATCCAATTGGTATCAGGGTGATATAATTTGATATCTTTCCTCGTTTACTCTATGGTCCGAGCTAGAGCAACAACCGCGGTAACACCATCACTAGCAAGAGAGGATGTGATAGACTACCGACAATTGAATAGGGTCACCATTCTGAAAAAGTATCCATTACCTCGGATAGATGACCTTTTTGACCAATTGCAAGGTGCATCAGTTTTCTCTAAGATTGATTTAAGGTCTGGTTACCATCAATTATAGGTTGAGGCGGTTAAGAATTGGGTTCGACCAAGTTCTATGATTGAAATTAGCTGTTTTGTGGGGCTCGCTCCCTACTATAGTCGCTTGTGGTATGAGTTGAGTCCAATTGGTATCTCAACAAAGTGAACTAGACGTCGTAGTCCCGACTGAAGGGACACAAGCAAATTAGTTGCAATTGAGAAGGTTCCAATTGGTATCTGGCCTTAGGGGCCGTATAAGGCATAGATGATATGTAATGGTCGTCTATGGAACAAATTAATTAAGGAATTTGGGCTTCTCTGCAAGTTGCGCTACAACATTTTAGTCCTACGGCCACACTAAATATGGACAACGCTTGTAAAGTGTTGCGTAAAATATTTTTGGGGACGCTTTTAAAGTGTAGCCCAAGTTTTTAACTTTTGGCATCAATAATATTGGCAACACTTGTGAAGCGTACTCTTTAATGGTATAAGCTACACTTTATAAGTACTATTACAGTATGAAATAAATGGCTACAACTATTTACATATATGGCCACACTTTTAAAGTGTCATATTTTTTTTAGTTGTAAAAACAACACATTAAAAGAGTGGCCCTAAAATTTTCAATAAAATATAATATTCCCTCAAACATTTTTAACTCTCCCTCCCATTTTTATTGGCCAAAAATAATAATTAATAAAACATTAATAATTGATAAAAACTTTTTTCTTTCTCCAGAACACACTTTACTCTTTCTCCAGAATACATTTGACTCTTCCTCCAGAATTGAAGATCGAAGAACTGAACGAAGAGCTGAGCTAAAGATCGAAGAACTGAAGAGCTAAGCTGAAGAATTCTTCGATACCTACGATTCTCTTATCTAGAACACGTTTTCTCGAAGAGCTGAAGAGTTGAAGCTAAAGAACTGAAGATCGAAGAACTGAAGAGCGGAAGCTGAAGAGCTGAAGAGTTGTGCTGAAGATTTCTCCGATACCAATTTCGTCAAGCGTAAGTATCGATTTCGTCAAGCGTCAGATTCAGTAGCCGAGTTTCTTTCTTATTCTCAACTAATCATCTAGTACTAAAAATAGTCTTCTTGTCAATTGATTGAATTTTTGTTTTGTGTTTGAAAGGAATTGATTACTTTGGGATTGTTAGAGCTGAAATTCCAAAGTAGGGGAAGAAAGTGTCGAAAATCGTGACATCAAAGTGAATCCTAGGCATATTCAGCAGACGAGAAAGAGAGAATTACTACATGGAAGCATTTGAGTTAGTGAGCAATTCATTTGTAATTTGGTTGGGTAACTACCCTACTACTACTATGATTGAATACTTACTGATTATGTTGCAGCTATGCAACATAATATAACACTAAATTAAATAATATTGTATCCTACATATCTTGTTCTAGTAGTTATAGTACACGATAACGTATTGACCTACATACACACAAAAAATAAAAAATATTCGATATAAATTAGATCTCTTCATTTTTAATTAAACTTTCGTAAATGAAGAACTTTCCTCGATTCTTCATGATGCAAAGCGAAATTAATAGAGTATGTTATTGTGTATAGTGTTAGATTAAAATAAGTAGAGAGAAATTGTGGTGGCCAATAACATTAATATTGGTCTACTGATTATCACAGGAGCTTCACTTGAGAATTTCTCGCAGTGCTCTGTGAAGCATTTTGGCTGACTTACTCATTTACAACCTGAGTTTCAGAATTAGTGTTACCAACTTGACTAGAAGCATAGTTATGAGACTTACTTGTCTGCGCAGTAGAGTGTCTTGGTGTTGTTGGAGTTGAGTTTCCTCTTTTTCCATGTTTTGTTTGGTGTGACTGCTATCCTGATTTACCTGTCTACATTAGATTATCTTCGGATATTTCTCCTGCTGCCCATGTTCTTTGGCCTGAAGTGCACTTGGAGTTGGATATAGCTACTGCAATCTGCAAATCTGCAATCAGCAAATCTGCAAATCCGCAAGCCTGCAATCTACAACCTATGCTTCACTAGGTTGGTATAGCTCCACTCCACCTACTAAAATTCTTTTAAAATTTCTATGTTATTGAGCTATATGGTTGTGTTTATATTCACTAAACTGAGTGCAATTACGCCGTGTCCTTAACCCCAAAAGATCTTGAACCTTATTTATGGTTTCCTCCTGTGATAACACTGGCTAAAAGGTTATAGTAGTCAATAGAGCATAAGATTAAGGATTGAAGAGGATGAGGGTACAATTTGAAGATTTTACTGTGAGATCTGTGTTGTGGCTTGCAACTGTGTTGTGGTATCTGTAGTGGAAAAGATGTCATAAAATTTAGGCTTTATTGATTTCTGGAGTTTTATTTGGGTAAAGTTGGTGATAAGGATTTGCTCTTTGCTGCCAGTGACATTCCCATAATGGTAACATGTAAATAGTTGAAAGACGTTAATCGTCAACATTATCACTAAGCATACAAAAACAAAGCAAACTGTTGTAAAGAGATTTGACTAACTTTTAAATAAATGATTTTCCAAATTTCCTTTTGACATGACTTCAGAAACAAGAAGTTTGTTATCAAGCTCCACGCAATATCCAATTAACTGCACTAGATTTTTATGGTAAAGCAGCCCAAAGTAGTTAGCCTCTGCCTGCAGGTTTGGTTATGTCGAAAACAAAGTTAAACCACAAAAGTACAAGTGTTGCAAAGGATGTTAACTACGAAGGTATTGTCCACTCTGGCTAAATCCCATATCGAAATGTGAGGGGAAGTTTAGTGATCATAAAAGATGTAGTCAGTAATTCAACTTTCAGTTAGGTCCAAAGCGGACAATACCTTGCTAATTAGACCTGGACAATTACAGTTATGTTCTTTACGAAATACAAGCCATTCTTTGTGCCCTTTGAAGCTTCCGGGCATAAGTTTCTTGACAACTACAACCATACCACTTCCTGGTTTACGAGTATTCTCATAACCATCCTTTAAAGACATAACCAAAACCTCCTTCGCCAAGAAGACTATCAGCTCGGAAGTTCATAGTTGCATTTTTTAGTTCATTGTAGGTAAATGTATTGTGGTTTCTTGGAACAAATGAATCATTTGTGCAAAAACTGTTGTGAAATGAGTGATTATGAAAATGAAACTGTTCCTTTTTCACACTGCCTGAAGAGCCAGAATTAGAATCTGAAATAGAAATTGGTTCAGTTCAGCCAGAATTCGAGTATATGAATCATTACTATTCATGTCACTCCACTTAAGCTTCTCTAGCACTCTTCAATATTGTCTGATGGCACATATAACATTCATCAGGGCGTGTTTTTCCTTCTGTAAAATGCAGTCAACTTTAGCCTTAAAATCTGGTTAAACTTGCCTGCTTTTGGTCATGTTAACTGTTTTCTTCCTAATTTTAAAACTTGGAAGGCTACATAACACTTGAAGTAAAATTCATCAACTCTTTTTAAAATCAGGTTTCCAGTAAACCTTAGCACAGGGTTCTTTTAAGCCTTGAACACTTCTAGAGTCTTGAAAAATTCACAACTTCTGCTTGTTCACAGTCCTTCTATAAGTAATATTTCACCCTTTAGGATCCAAGATTATAGCTAATCTTGCTTCAGGTCAGGGATAACTTAGAATGAATAAACTTTATCAAACTTTAAGTTTTTTGGTGTGATCGATTATCTTTTATAGGATCATTGTAATGTTTGCTTGAATGTTTAAACATGGTAGTAGATGTTTGATACTTCTCTGATTGGGTGTGCACAAGATTGAGATTTTAAAATTTTGGACATAGTTTTAAAAAGCTCAAAAAGATTTTCAGACTATATTGTACTTTTGGTCTTCTAAATAGAGTGTTTGAACTTCTTTAAAATGTTGTTTACAACTTGAACCTGCTTCTCGATAGAATTTCTTAATCTTTATTAGTTCATTTAATTGTGTCTATCCTATTAATTTACTTTCTTTCTTAATTGTATCTATTCTATTAATTTTACTTATTTTTCCTTAGAAGTATAATCAACATTCAGAAACATTTGTGGAGGATTTAAGGTTTGATTTGGCATAGCACAAGCGCCATGACTAGGTAAGAAAATTTGATCATCTCATAACACCTGATTTCTATAACTTACTCATGACTTTTAAAACTTATTTGTGAAGTAGTTAATGATTTAATGATTGTTACTGAAATATCAAATATTGATATCTTCTTCTAGGAATTCAAATATACCATCCAAGGATTGGATGGATTTAGCAAGGTATAGCAAACCGTATATTGATGGTGTTGAATTATTCCTGGATTTTGCTTACTCTTATGGAGATCCTCAAGGAGAGGAAATTCAGTGTCCATGAGCAAAATGTTGTAATATTTGTTGGACTCGAAGGAATGTAGTGTATGATCATCTAATATGCTATGGATTTGTTAAAGGTTATACTAGATGGATCAATCACGGGGAATGGGATATCAAGTTGAATGTTGATGATGATATGGAATGCTCGCGTGATGATATTGATGGGTTGTTGAATGATCAATTTAGAGATGTTGCACAGGCCGAAGGAGTTTATGGTGGTCCAAATGATGATGCCAAAAAATACTATAACTTAGTTGAAGAGACAAGCCAAGAATTATATCCTGGTTGTACATGATTCTCTAAATTATCATTCACACTTTGTTTATATTTGTTGAAGTGTCCACACGGATGGAGCAATGAATCATTCACTTCTCTTTTAAAGTTATTAAAAGAGGTGATGCCTGAGTTTAACATTCCTCTGTCTTACAATAAAACCAAGTCTATGGTTAAGAATCTAGGTCTTGATTAGGAGAAAATGGATGCATGACCAAGTGATTGCATGTTGTTTAGGAATGATCATAAGGATGGTGAATTTTATCATACTTGCAGAGCTTCACGATATATTAAAAATCCTGAAGTTGATAGTGAGGTTGAGCCTTCTAAAAAATCACATCGAGGTTCAGCAAAGACTTTGAGACGCTTTCGATTAATTCCTACACTCAAAAGGTTATTTATGTGCTCAAAGACGGCAGATTCTTTGAGGTGGCATGACGAGGAGCGTTCTAAAGATGGAAAGTTAAGGCATCCCGCTAATGGTCAAGCATGAATTTTTTTTTATAGGTTGCATCCAGATTTCGCACTAGATTCTCACAATGTGAGACTTGGATTAGCAAGTGATGGGTTCAATCCATTTCCAACTATGAGTATATCTCATAGCACACAACCAGTTATGTTGATGGTGTATAATCTGCCACCTTGGATGTGCATGAAATTTGAATATTCTATATTTATTTTACTTATACCTGGGCCACGATCACAAGGAAATGACAATGACATCTACTTACAACCATTGATAGATGAAAATTGTTGTGGGATTCTGGGGTTGAAACATATGATGCTTCAAGAAATCAAAATTTTCAAATGCGAGCAGCTCTTATGTGGACAATCAATGACTTTCCTGCATATGCTATGTTGTCTGGATGGAGTACAAAAGGAAAGTTTGCTTGCCCTTGTTGTAACTATAACACTAATTCTCGCTATCTTAAGCATAGTCGGAAAATGTGTTATATGGATCATCGTGTTTTTCTACCCATGGATAATCCATGGAGATCTAACAAAAGATCTTTCAATGGAAAAACTGAATTCAGGCCTCCTCCACCTTTATTAAAGGAAACTGATGTGCTTAATAGCTTACAAGATTTTGAAAATGTGTTTGGAAAGAAGAGAAAGAGATCAAATGATGGCCCATGGGAAAAAAGGTCAATTTTTTTTAATTACCTTATTGGCAGCACAACTTGTTACGCCACAACCTTGATGTAGTATATATAGAGAAGAACATAGTTGATATCATACTTGGAACTCTTTTGGATATTCCAGGCAAAACAAAGGATCATGCAAAATCCCGGTATGATTTGAAAGATATGGGGATTAGAAAGAATCTTCATCCAAAAGATACTGGAGATAATAAGAGAACAAAGTTTACAAAAGATTGCTTCTCAATGACAAATGGAGACAAATCAGTTTTTTGTGGAGTTTTAAAGACAGCCAAGCTACCTGATGGCAGTGCCTCCAATATATCTAGATGTGTGCACCTGGATGACAGAAAATTGTCTGGTTATAAGACCCGTGATTCTCATTTCATGTTACGTTACTTGCTTCCAATACCAAATAAAAGCATCATTCCAGATCATGTGGCTATTGCTTTGATTCGTCTATGCTCCTTCTTCCAACGTTTGTGTCAAAAAGTTATCACATTGGAGGAACTAGGTTGCTTAGAAGTAGAGATTAGAGAAATAATAAATCAATTGGAGCGAATTTTTCCTCCGCCATTTTTTGATAAAATGATTCATTTTCCTATTCATTTGGCGAATGAAGTGAGCTTAGGTGGTCCAGTTCAGAATTGATGGATGTATTCCACTGAAATAGAAATGGGTACATACAAATCATATATCCGCAACAGACGTTATCCAGAAGGTTGCATAGCAGAGGCACGTGTGGGAATAGACTGTATGAATTTTTTTTCTAGATATCTGCATGGGGCTGTACAAACAAGATTTAACAGAAGAGCCCGAATTAATGATGAATGTGACCCAAGTAATGCAGAAATAGTGAGTCTATTTCCTAAAAAGGGATGTCCTTTAGGAGCAAAGAAAACTGATCCATTTATTTTAGATAACAAGTCACTAAGTTAGGCACATGCATACTTATTGGGAAATTGTGATGAGATTCAAGAATATATTAGGTACTTTAATTTAATATAGTATTTTCTTTTGTATAATTAATTTTTAACTTATTTTATTTATCGGTTTAACAAAAAAGTACATGTTGTGTAGAGATCATGAGAAAGAGGTTAATAATCATCCGCGAAGATCTAAATGGAGCAAGGCCAAGGATCATTGTCAAATCTTTTCTCAATGGTTTGAACTCGTGCTTTGCAAGAGGATGTGCCTGATTTGATAAAAACAATTGTGTAGAGGACCAAATTCTATTGCTAAAAGATACTCTGAGTATCTCATTAATGGATATAGATTCCATATTAGGCAGCGTGATGCAAGGCGTAAAACACAAAATAGTGGTGTTACACTTGTTACCTCAACAACGAGCTTTGCAAGCTCAAAGGATAAGAACCCGATTGCTGCAGATTTGACTTATTATGGTAGAATAGTTGATATAGTTGAGTTAGACTATTATAGTCATATTAAGGTTGTTCTGTTTAAGTGCTATTGGTATGAGGTTGAAAAAAATATTTATGGCGTTACTTATGTTTATTTTAACAAGAGATGCTCTTAGGAAGAGTCTTTTGTGCTTGCATCTCAAGTACATCAATGCTTCTATGTGCAAGATCCATATGATCAAGATAGACATTATGTTATGAAGACTGTTCCGAGAGACTTGTTTAACATGAGTAATGAATTTGAATCTGATCTCCCACAAAGTAATGAAAATGAGTTGGCTAAAAAGTTGATGGGACCATCCATACCAGAAGATGATGGTGAAGTTCCCTTAGTAAGGACTAATGTACCAGAAATTGTTATTGATGTGCCTTCAGAGGAATTTGTTACTCAACAACTTGAGGTCGAGTATGGAAAGGAGTTTGAAGATGAGTTTGAAGAAGAGTGTGAAGACGGGTCTGAAAATGAGTATGAAGACGATTCTGAAGATGAGTCGGAAGATGAGTTTGAAGATGACACACCATGAGTTTTAATATTTTTGTGATGACGATATAGTGCTAACTCACTCTTTTTGTTATTTAATTGTTTTTGTACAAACACCTTAAGATATCTAAGTATTATGTTGGCTTCGTTTATGTGCCTGATTGTTGTTTGGTCAATAATTTATGTTGGCTTCTTTAATTTATGTAATTATTGTTTTGTTGATGAACCTGTAATTCTAGCTTACTATTATTTTATTTGACTGTTTGTTGGCAGAAACTAGTATG